>JAQIUQ010001233.1:437500-552500 GCA_030378365.1 Hybognathus amarus | reverse complement strand
AAAGATAGTGAGGGACCTGGCCTATTTATAGAAAAATAATAATAATTAAAAAAAATTAAATACATTTTTAAGACGTTTTGGTTACACCTTATTTGGTTACACTTTTCCTTGTTACATGTTACATGTAGCCTATTGTAGTAATAACTATAAATTGTGCATAATTACATGTTACTAACCCTAAACCAATCCCCAATGCTATGTAGTTAATTATTATTACTCAGTACATAAATGTATAATTACACTGTAACATGGACACCTTAAAATAAAAGTGTAACCCTTTATTTTTAGGTGACGACTGTAAAAAAATATTGTTGGTTTAACTTAAAAAGTAAATAACCTGGTTGCCTTAATTTTAAGTTCATTGAAATGGAAAAAGTGAGTTAATACAATGAAGGAGAATGATTTAATCATCAGAAACTCAAAATGGTATGTTATCTGAACTAAATAAATTATTTAAGTTGATTTGACAAAAGAAAATTATTTTTTACAGCCTTCTTGTACAGAGTAATATTAATTAACTATACTTATAGAGTTACGGTTAGTTTTTGGTTAAGTTGCTTGTAGTAATGCATCATTTACTGTTATTACTATAGTAAGAAAATGTAGTAGACTAATGTATGACACCTTTAATATAAATATTTTCAATTTTCAATTTTTTCAATTATTGTGTCAATTTTCAATATAAATTCAAATTTGTTTGTTCAGCACAATGTTATTTGCAATTTTCATAATAAATATTGTTCAGAAGCACTATAGATCATTTTGCCTACTTGTGCAAACTAAAGATCACAGTGGTAATGGGTAAAAAATAAAATAATCATATATGCATTATGTCTATTTATTTTAATATTTACAAAAAAAAAAAGAATGTCATATTTCCATGGATCCCAGCATCTTGAAACAGCTTGAATAAATCAATCATTCATTAAATAAATTAAATGTGTCAATATGTGTGTGTGTAATATACTGTATACACATGTATTATGTAAACACAAACTTTTACATGCGATATCATGATTAATTGATTTGGCAGCACTATATATTTCTTTTCTATTCTTTTAAAAAAATGAATAATCCACTTTGACTAATTGAATATGACTGTTCTTATCTGCAGAGAATTGGGAATCTAGGGGAAGCCCACTGAAAAAGAGATCTGGATCATTCTATCTCCCGTTGGTCACTCTCAAGGGTGTCACTGTCAGTGATCCTCACATGTTCCAGTCATGTCCTAGCAGATCATGTGCTATCAGGTGATGGGAGAACTCCAGGTTTGGACACAGGTGCTCCTCCGGCTTGTCTGGAAACTACCTGATTTCATTTTTAAGATGAAAAATTGAAGAGTTTCCCATCATTAAAGATCGACCAGGCATTGGTGTGTAGTTTTTGGCCATTTAAAGGTTCACTCAAATCTACTGTGGTTACCAAAGGATGTTTATGTGAAATTAAACAGCAGTGCCTTTGACAAAGAAATACCGCTATTGATTTAGTGTTATAAGGATGGAAAGTTCTTTAAAATCAAGTGAAACATTTTGCTGGTGGGGTATCATTTTGTGTAAGAGTTTCCTGGAATATGTTCAGTGAGCGTAGCAGTGGGTCACACACACCGCTTTATTTAGCAGCATGGCCTTTCGGATATATGCAGAGTATAAAGCGGATCAATTTATTTTGCATGCTAAACATGATCAATTGGTTCTGACCTCAGAAAAAGAAAGGGGATTTTCTGTCCTCCTAATTCGAGTACAAATGACACTCGAGCAGTTATTATGACACTCTGTATCGTGAGAAGCTGGGAAAAAGATCCTTCAAGCTGGTTCACATGTAATGAAACTTTTGAGAAAATGAATGTGTTAAGGTAAGGTGCTTTTTATTTAATCAGTATGTTAAATTGAAATTTATAATTGTTATTATTAATACAAATGTAGTTAGTTTTCATTTTAAATAATTGGTAATAAACTTATGTTGAAATACAAAACATTTTCATGATTTGTAATCACAACATTTTTTCTTTTGTCAAATCAACTTAGATAATTTATGTAGTTCAGATAACATAATATTTTGAGTTTCTGGTGATTAAATTAATCTCCTTCATTGTATTAACTCATTTTTTCCATTTCAATGAACTTAAAATTTTAAGGCAACCAGGTTACTTATTTTTTTCAAGTTAAACCAACAAAACTTTTTTACAGTGCAAATATATTTGTTTTTATTTTAAATAATCAAAAAAAATGAACTTGAGATTATAGAACTTAAAAGATATTTTGTCATTTTAATATTATTAATAATAACAAAATATTAATTGTAATTTTAAACAATCAGTGTTATTAAATTAGGAGAAATTTCTGTACTTATTTTATTTTTAAATAATCAGTATACTTAACTTGATTAATAGATATTGAAAAGTATATTATTTTAATCATAAATCATTTATTTTTAATAATAAGTTATTTATTTTATTTTAAATCATCAGTATAATAAACTCAAAGGATTTTGGAATATTAGCAAATGATTATAATATAAATGTTTTTTAATTATTAGTAGAGGTATAAATTAAATTGTTATAAACATGTAAGCCTTATGTACACCCGCCCTTTTCGCGCTGCGCTCGTTGTCTTTTGACTTCCGGTCTGTATTTTGACAGTGATCTTGCATGTAGGTATGAATGAACTGCTCGCAAAAAAATTCCCGGTTAACATTTGTTAAGACATCTGCTTTACAATGCTAATGATAAACACTACAATGCTCATGATAACTTTTGGATACTCTACAATAAGTAGAAATATACAGAGCGACCGCGAAACCGGAAGTTCAAAGACAATACTAAAGATGACTGCGCCCACGTTTCTCTGGTGCATAACATTAAATTAAAATATAAAAACATGTAAATATTTCCTTTAATATTCATAATGCTTGCATCTGACATCTGTCTTTAAAGGGTAGCTATTGCCTATCATTATTTTTTTTTATTTTCAGAGGGCTTTTCATCAAAAGCTGGTCATCTGATATTCGGTTAGATGGAAAAACTGCTATAGTGACTGGAGCAAACACTGGGATTGGAAAGAAACGGCGAAGGACCTGGCAAAGCGAAGGTGGGTACTGTGGCCAAAAACACTTCAAGCCTTCCTTTCATATTAGAGGGACAGATTAATATAACAGATCTGACAGCATAGCCATCTGATATTTAGGCCTATCCAGAATAGGTTTTCCCTGAAATTGCTCAAAAGAATGTACGAGTTTTTTTCAAATAATGGAACAAAGTGTGTTATGAACCCCGAGGCGCGCGGGTGATCCTGGCCTGCAGAGACATGGAGAAGGCTGAGCAGGCCGCCAGTGACATCATCAGAGACGTGGACAACGCCGTCGTGCTGGTGCGGAAACTGGACCTGGCCGACACTAAATCCATCTGTGATTTTGCTGAACTGATCTACAACAGTAAGTTATGGTTGAATAATTGTTTAAAAAAAATACTGAACTCTTAACTGGCGTTTAAAATCGTCATTCTATTGTATTTTAGCTGAAAAGTCTCTTCATTTGCTGATTAATAACGCGGGAGTGGCAATCTGCCCATATTCCACAACAGCAGATGGCTTTGAGACACAGTTTGGAGTCAATCATTTAGGTATGATGAAGTGCACTAGCTCGTTCTCATTCTTTCAAACAATATCAAAGAGTCCTTATTTGTTGTTCAGCAGCTATAGAGTTTGTTCACACTTGACATGTGATGTATGACTCCTTTTCTTCTTCAGGACATTTCTTTTCTCACATTCCTCCTAATGGATCTGTTGAAGCATTCAGCTCCTTCTAGAGTGATTAATGTCTCCTAATGGTTCACCCCATGGGAAAGATCCACTTTGAAGACCTGAACAGTGAGAAAGGCTATCATCCTGTGAAGGCCTACGTACAGAGCAAACTGGCCAACGTACTTTTCACACAGAGAGCTGGCCACGAGAGTGGAAGGTAAGAGCCAGCATGTAATCATGTATAAACATAGGTCCAAAATCGGATTCCACATCAAATCTTGGATTTATTTGGAATATTTTGTGAATCTGGAGGAATGAAAAAGGAAACCACCTTTATAGGGGCCATTCACACTGAAAAAACGTTTACGTAGAAAGTTTTAAAGCGATTTCTGAGTGTTGTCATCAGGATCCATCTGTAATACACTCTATATATGAAGCATAGGGTTCTTTACTCAACTCCAAAGAAACTTTTATACTAAAAAAGATTCTATAATGACAAGAAATAATCTTTTGGCACAAAGGTTCTTTATAGGCCATTATTCATTCATATATTATATTATTCTGCAATATTTTGTAGTTTAAATTATTGTTTATTAAACTGTTGTAGTAACTTCATACTCCCATTTTAATATCCCAGGAGAAAAACTGAAATGGCACTTTTCGTGTGATATTGATTAACTACATAAAATAATATAAATATATACATTTTCTAACCCCCATATCTTGAATTTTGTGATCATTCACATGCATTCATAAATACATTTTAGGGTGTTGATATTTGTCAATAATATGAAATATTTAATCCGGAAAGGACAAAATAAATGATAATGAATGAACCCAAAAGGTTCCTTATACAGTAGAATTTTTTCCTGGTTACAAAGAACCCTATAGGGTTCTAATTATTGAATCCTTAAAAAGAGATCTAATTTGAACCTTTTATGGGGTTCCAAATACATAGCGCTGAATCAGGGGTGTAGCCAGTATTGGGCCAGGCGGCACTGGCCCGCCCACGTTACTCACTGGCCCGCCCAGGCAAGTTTGATAAAAAATATATTTTTAGTTTATTTTTATTATTCAAATGTATTTAAGAAAATATATTAATACCTGATGTATTGTTGACCGTGGTGTGTGTTTAATTCGTTTCCCAAATAAAATGGAAACTGTCGAAGCAAGTTATAGAAAGCCTCCCTCCGGAACTTTATTGGTTGCTATGGTTGCTGGGGGTTTCGACAGGAAACTCTCACTGGCACCGGCGCCACGGCCACAATAATGGCTAAACAACTTTCTTTAATGTGCTATTTGTAAAAAGCGAGAGTTGAGGAAGAAGACACGCCACTGCCTTCATCTACCGAGTCCACACAGCCCAGTTCTTCAGACTCATTAACCCACAAGAAGGTTAGTCAGGTGCTGCTGACGGCGGCCGCTTCTCTCTCCCTCTCTCCCGGACGCGGATTTACCCGCCGATCTAACTGCGATATTATTAATATTATTTTAGCTTACTTTACTTTTGGGTGAACTGTCTTTACACTGCTGATTAGCCTGAATAAAATAGACAGGTTATTGTCTACTTTATCCAGCCTTTATAGAAGAGCTCTGTTGGCTGAACATGATGATTTGCTGAATACAAATATAGCAGCTACTGGTTTTGCAGTTTGTCTATTCATTTTTCTACTTTCTAATATTGAAGTCATTTTTTTTTCTATGAAAAACTATAGGCCCACTCACATTTTCACTGGCCCACCCAAAATTAAATTTCTGCCTACGCCACTGGCGCTGATAGAAAGAACCTTCAAGGTTCAAAACCTTTTCTTCTAAGAGTGTATTCTTCATTGCACGGGAAACAAAAGACACACTGGTGTCCGCATTTGAAGAAGGATGCAGCCTCTGAATTAGGCACGCAGCTTTAGACTTGCTATTGCAACCTGCAACTGTGATACAAATGCAAAAAGTAGCAAATTACCTTTTGTGGTTAAAAACGTGTCAGTGGAACAAAGAACGCAAGAGCTAGAGACACATTTTTTAAAAATGGCTTCTTTTGGTGTCGTGCATTAGACAATGGAAAACAGTGGAATGCAAAAACACATTGTGTGAATGGCTGCTAAACAGACACCCCATGCTTGACCCCATTGCAGCTTCTCATGCATGATACAGCATTCCAAAAATCTAGTGTTTAAGCTAAAAGCAGTTCAACTTTTAAAAAATTGCCCATAGACCTTCAATATTTTTCCTTTCCACTGCCCTGCATGTCACATTTTAAACCCAAAAATGAGTGTCCAAGATGTCAACCCTTTTATTTTCAGGGTATGTGACTAAATGGTGACTGAAAGTGAATCTGAATCTAAATCTATCCTTTTTAAGGAGATTCAAAGTTTCACAGGGAGATGGGCAAACCTTCCAAATAATGGGTTGCTAATTGATCAGTATGCTATCCTAACATGACTGTCCCATGTTTTACCCACAAACATTCTTCATTAAGGCAATAAGAGTGTTTTTGCACACTTTTCATTGTTCTAACTGGGGCTCATGTAATGTTTATGTGGCAGCACTGGGAGTGAGTGTTTATGCTGTGGATCCAGGCCTAGTGAAGACAGAGATCACCAGGCATCTGAAGAAGACTCTGCAGGTCTGTGTGAAGACATTTGGTTTCCTGATAAAAACCCCTGCAGAAGGCGCATATACCACTCTGTACTGTGCCGTTACTCCTGACCTGCCCACTGGAACCTACTACAGGTTTGTCAGAACTAGAATAATAGCTGATGTTAGCTGTTGCACAAAATAATATCTTTCCCATACGCAAGCACTATTATTCACAACATGGTTTTTATTTTGCGTTAGGAAGGGTAAATTTGGCAGTAAGTAACCAAATGAACTGCTCTGAGTTTCCTCATGTTGTTTAGTAAATTATTTTGTCTCATCATGATCTCTTACAGTGACTGTGCCGTGGCCCCGTGCTCCAGGGCTGCGGATGACGTGAACACTGCGAGCAGACTGTGGACTGTCAGCTGCAATCTCCTGGGGATTCGTTGGAAATGAGAAGATATGACTTCCTCCTCAGCCTTATTTCATACTAATGCCCTTTTTATGAGTTATTACAACCCAGTTTCAACAGCAGCCCAATTGAGCCCTCTCTGTATTCATGTGTTATATTAATTTAGTGATATTTTGGATGTAATGAGTATTGACATTTGAAAGGTGAAAATTGACCCTGCTGAAAAATCAAGCAGACTATGTTTTGCATGCTGGGACCAGCATAGGATGTTGGTTTCTGGTTTGCTGGTTCCCAGAATGGGAAGCTACACCAGCTCAGATTTGCTTGAGAACAGCATGACTGATGCTGGTCCACCAGCTAGGCCAAAAACTTACCCTGTGTATCACCTTTAGACTAGTCAATCATCTAATTTTTCTTCAAGACTGGCTCCTAAATGTTTAGTTATATAAAAAGGTTGATTTGTCTAGTTTGAATTTAATAAGTAAGATGGACGGATAACCTGATTACCTGTCTTATCTAATAGTGGCTAATTCTGTGCAACTGGCCCCAGTCACTAGCACTATTCCAGCTCAATCCAACTCAAACCAACTTGGACCAACATGGATTTTATGCTGGTTTATGCTCTATTTTTCAGCAAGGTAGGCCTTGGCTATTATTATTGAAACATATTGCGTAACTTTCTTCTTTATTAAAACAGCTAATGGCTAAAGTGAGTTCATTGTCATTTGACAATAGACATATAGACATAGGTAGGCTGGCTTTGCCTGGTAGAATATAAACGGAAGTAGAACAATTTACAGTAGAAAATTAAACGAAAGCTAATTAATAGCATACTGTGTTAATGGAACATAAATGTCTTGGCTATAGCCTACCTAAATTGGATATAAATTGTCAAGTAATCTAATAGACCATTTCACAAGATGTAAACAACACTGGTCCAGAAACACTGTTTCAGTTTGTAACTGTTTTCTTTATTTCACATGTAAAGAAAACATCTTAAAGATGTTTGTTTAACTTTTTGATTCAGTTTTAAATGTTCTGTTGGTTGTATTTTATCCCAGCTTTCATGTAGTGTTAAAAAACTGAAACAGGAAGTGCTTCTGGACCAGTGTTGTTTACATCTTGTGAAATGGTCTATATTAAGCGACATTAGTAAGGATATAGGCCTAGTGGTGCAAACGAGAGCAGATAGAAAACAAAATACAAAAATGTTCGTTTATTTAACGATTTACCGTCGCTTATAAAGTATCTTACTCTCAAATTTAATTACATTTCTTCTCTGAGGTACAGTAAGACAATGTTCAGTGTGATGTGAATAGTTCGCGAGGAACATAGGCTGACACAACAAGGACATCTAGTGGATACACGCGGTCACTGTTTTTGCACAATTTGACTCATTTTTAATTGGGTGACGTAATTGTAATGTGTGTTCTGGTGACGTTAGCGGAATGTCCAACCTTGCAAAAAGATTCAATTCAACTAAGCGGAGCTCAAGGCCATCACCGCGAGCGCATTCCTGCGAGCGGCGGGACCCTGAACGGTCTCCACATTGATCCCATTCGCCTTTCATTGGCCAGAGAACAGAGCTCTGGACGGGAGGGGCTTGGGTTCGGACCGCATAGTAATATCTCATTCATAAATTACACAGGACTCTAGAGTAGAGCACTACTGTCTGCTGAGGGGAACCAGGCAATATTGGAACAATGCACTCAATAAGGTAAGCAACGCGAAGTCTGAAAAACTATATTGATAGCTTATACATTTTCTTTTTGCCAAAGTGTTCGTAACTGGATAAATGGGACCCAACGGTGTCCTTAAACAGTATTTTTAAACAATATAATTATTTAAATGCCAATTGCCTGTACTGGATTAGCTATACCAGCTGATTTCATTTAGATAAATGAGAATGGGGCTAGTTGTCACACAAGAAAGTTGTCATGAGGGCTGCATCTCATGTGTCTTAAAAGTGAGTTTGTATGTTGGTTTCTAACCTTAAATTAAGTTATATTTTAAGAGTATTAAGTAGCTACAATATTTATAGGTCAAAACAATGGTCTGCTATTTCAGAAATTTAGGTTTTTACATTATATTTTACATTTTTTAGTAGGCTACCTTAAACTTTTTAACTGCCTTTAATTTAAGTGCAATAGACATGGATGTTTAAGTCATCATTATTGCATTAAACTCACTTAAAAATAGTTAACATAAAAAAAGTAGAAAATTGCTAAGTTAAAACAATTATTGATCATAACATATTGATCATATAATGTTTTACAGTGCATTTACTAATAACAATGATACAACTAGCCCCACTCTCACCTACTACTTCACTTTATGATATATAAACATTTTCTTTGTAATCAATTCCAGAAATTTCTTCTGTGGTCAGTGGAGCTCTTCTGTACGTCTTGATAATAAAACAGTCATAATCACAGGAGCTAACACAGGCATAGGCAAAGAGACAGCGAGAGACATTGCCAGAAGAGGTAAGGTACTAACAGACCTCATTTTAGTTTTCAGGACATACATCTCAACTCAATCTTGACCTTAAAAGGAAAACCTTAAAAATGCTCTGAATGATTTGATTTGTTCAGTTTGAAGCACATACTGTGAACAGCATCGACTGCCAACGGAAGACAAAACTGTGCCATGTGTGATGCCACTCTAATTAGAAGTGGGGTGGAATAATAACAATCTATCACACTGTATTTGCACTATTATTGCCATTGATAAAATTCTTATTTCTCTTTAAGATATTGTCTAAAATCGGATATGATCTGGGATTATAATAACAACTGCAAGGGCAAATCATTCTCCTAATGTCAAATGTGATACAATTAAAATGGCAAGACTTCATCTTATAATAATTGACATGCTCTTGGAAGCTTTTGAACGTATGCTGAAAAATAAACATCATTGCAATACTATCTGCCAAAGAGATGTAAAACTGTACACTTTCCCACATGTACGCTCTGAATTCCAACAAAGAAACTCTGATGCTTGCCAGCCAAATTGCTCTGAATAGAATAATAAGCGTTCTGAACAGTATTACCAGGCAAACAGCTATTGTGTTAGCTCATCAGCCTTACATCCCAGTTTAACACCGAATGAATTATTATGCAAGGACATTCCACAGCAAGGACGTTTGCGGAATATATAAACAGAATGATTTCAGATCCATGAAGGATAGCTACTTTGTTTTGTGGCTTTTTGCACTGGAAAGCACATTTCTATCAGCTTCTTTATGATGTCCTCAGGGGCTCGGGTCATCATGGCCTGTCGAGACGTGGAAAAGCAGAGTCCGCCAGAGGAGAATTAATGGAGGATTCTGGAAACCAAAACATTGTGGTGAAAAAACTTGATTTATCCGATACCAAATCCATCAGAGCATTTGCAGAACTCATAAACAAGGGTAAGACATCTGACTATTACTTTAAATGCATTGTTATGTGTTTATTTCCTTGGAGTAAGGGACATTAATATAATTATTGTATTCATATTAAGATTACACATTTACATGATAGTAATAAAGGAATAGTTCACCCAAAAATGAAAATACTGACCTTTGTTCATCTTTAGAACAGGAATTAAGATATTTTTTATTTAAATCTGAGAGCTGGATCACTCCAACATAGTCCATATAGGCTTCTTGAGGAATTGAAACTTGGCGGCCTCGAAAAGTTATTAAAGACATTGTTAAAATTGTCCAAGTGACTACAGTGGCTTAATCTTAAGTTTTTAAGCGGCAGAAAAGTTTTTGTGCCAAAAAACAACAACAAAAATAACGACTTCATTTCAACTATTCATTTACTTCTCTCTGCCTCAAGTCAGGTTACTAGTTTAACAGCGTAAGCTTCTGTTATTGTACTTCACACGCATCACCCACATGACCAGCATCGGCCAATAGTGAGCCTACGTGTGACGTAGCTCTACGCTATCAAACTACGTTACTGACTAGAGGCGCATAGAGAAGGAAGTGAATAGTTGAAATAAAGTCAAAATTTTTGTTTGTTTTTGCACACAAAAGTATTCTCGTCACTTGATAAAGTTAAGATTGAGCCACTGTAGTCACTTGGACAATTTTAACGATGTCTTTAATAACTTTTTGAGGCCGGCAAGTTTCAATTCCTCAAGAAGTCTATGGACTAGTATGAAGGAGTGATCCAGCTCTCAGATTTCATCAAAAATGTCTTAATTTGTGTTTCGAAGATGAACGAAGGTCTTGCAGGGTTGGAACAACATGAGGGTGAGTAATTACTGACAGAATTTTAATTTTTGGGTGAACTAACCCTTTAATATAGTAATATAATATTTATGCAATTTAATGGGTCTTTTTGTATTTTAGAGGAGGAGCAGGTTAACATCCTGATCAACAATGCTGGAATAATGATGTGCCCATATTCAAAAACTGCAGATGGCTTCGAGATGCAGTTTGGTGTAAACCATTTAGGTGAAGACTTTGCCATCTTATTGTATACATGCACTCTCTACATAGTAGCCTACAGTGTTATTGTCACAAATTGAGGGTTGCAGCAAGTGAAGTAAGAGATGGATTTAAGCACAGCAAATTCGAAGATAATAAAATAGTCAGGATTTCTCACAAATATCTTATGAACAGAACAAGTACCAAACACATAGACGTGAACGGTCCACGAACTGAACAAAAAAGCGTTTAAATAGACCAAGTTAATCAAACATCCCAAAGCCAAGGAGACAAACCAAAAGCAGGAACAAGGACACAGAAAACAGAGCAAAACAACTCACTGTAAACCATATAGGTAAAACAGAACAGAACCCTGACTATTATGATGATGAATTATCCTCAATTTCTTTTTGTAATAGGAAGTTTGGACAGGGCATGTTGAAGGATTTTTCTTTTCTTTTATTGGCTTTAGTAATATCGCCATAAAAAATCTCCTTTGCTTCTAATTATAAAGTCTATCGTATAAAATATATTTCAAAAGTTTTTTGAAAGAAGTCTCATGTCTCAGCAAGGCTGCATCTATTTGAATAAAACTACAGTAAAACAGTAATATTGTGAAATATTACTACATTTTAAGGTGACTGTTTTATATTTGAACATATTTAAAAATGTAATTTATTCCTGTGACGGCAAAGCGGACTTTTCAGCATCATTACTCCAGTCTTCAGTGTCGCATTATCCTTAAGAAATCTTTCTAATATGCTAATTTGCTGCTCAAGAAACATTACCGTTTCTGAAACAAAACAGTTGTACTTAATATTTTTGTGGAAACCATACTACATTTTTTTCAGGATGTCTGTATTTTAAAAATATAAGCCGAGGCAATTTTACAAATATCTGCAGCAATATCAAATAGCCTAATTATCAACACGTGTTTTGTAGCTCATTGTGACTCAGGAAAAAATAAGACTATTAGTAAAATTAGATTTCCTCTATCTAATCCATAATGTTGCTCTTTCTGACCAGTAAACCAAGTAATCTAGTCAATAAAAGCGACTTCTTTTAAATTAAGCACAAATTGTGTTTGGTTATAGACTACCCCTATGTAAAAGGCAACCTTGTTTCACGGTGGAAGTCTCAGACTTAATACTAGTGTGGAGTGGTGACCCTGTAAATTGACAGTGTGTGCTTTTTAGTCGTTCATCAGCCAAAGCAGGCTTCCTGTAGGAACTTAAACACTCACATACAGTACACATCCTTTCCATATACATCCACTTCCATGCATTTATTGAGTAATAGACAAATGATGCATCAACAGGACATGGGGGACAATGAAAGGTATAACCCCAGACTATTTTTATCTTCAACAGGTCATTTTCTGCTCACCTACCTTCTGCTGGACCTCCTCAAGAAATCAACCCCTTCCAGGATCATAAACGTGGCTTCTGTGGCCCATACGTGGGGCAGCATCCGTCTGGATGACATAAACAGTGAGAAGGGTTACTTTCACGGAGGGCTTATGGCCAGAGCAAGCTAGCTAACATCCTCTGCACACGCTCCTTGGCTAAAAGACTGCAGGGTATGTGACCTTTATAGCAAGGCTATCAATGCTAGACTAAACATGATCCTTAAGGACACAATCTAAAGTCTTGCTTGTCTTCTCTATCCTGAACACTGCTTGATTTGGGATGCAGTACAACATGACATTAGGCTGTGAATATTCAAGCATACTGTTTTTTCTTGTCATAATGGCGATTATAAAAGCTTTTTATTAACCTAGAATGACAGTGTGAACGCTAAGTAAACCAGGACTAAAGGCCCGTACACACCGGGACGAATATCAGCGCGCGTTATTCGCCAGCGCTTTTCGCCAGCGTTTTTCAGCGTTTTCACACCCGTTGTGTTCACGATTTTCGCTGACGATATGAGCCGAGTGAACATGCAAATTCATTCCCTGACATTAGATGGCGCCAATTTGCTCTGCAATACCACTCCATTACAGTTCTCTTTTATCAAGACGTTTGTAGTCCCTGTCGCGTTTGTCATATAGTTCATGTTCTGAGCACCAACGAGAACAGCAGCTCTACATTTATCTTGCCTCGCATCTTCCTCATCCTCGTATTTCTTCCTGGCTGTGTAGACGGCGACGCGTATATCTTATTCACCGTTGCATTTGTGTGCTCACTCGACAAGACCGTTTTGTGTTTCGAGCGCCCCCAAGTTGTGTTTTACTGTGTCTTCAGAAGCTCCAAACATGTGAGCAAAAGCGATAGTTTTTGACACGGTGCGTCAAACTCAAAAAACTAACCCGAGGCGCTTTTTTTTTTAAATGACGTTTTTACGGATGGCGTTTTACGCATCGGTGTGAACACTCACATTGGCGCCCTTTGTTTAGTCACAAGGTGTTAAAAGTCGGCGAATAACGCGCGTGAAATTCATCCGGTGTGAACAGGCCTTAAAAGTATCATTTTCTTTTTGGTTCAAAAGAACCAAGAGACCGAAACTACAAGTGTGAACACACACTAAAGTCGACATGAAATGGCTTCTCGAACAAGAAAAAATGTAGGTGGGACTTTATTTTGTCCTTTCAGAATTGATTGGATAGTTGGATTGTTGTGGGTTTGCTATTGGTCGATCTCAAGTGAGTGACAGGTTGTCCCGCCCTTGCGCCAGTAAACACATCATCAGAAGATAAGAGACATCACTGCAAGAGGGAGGGAAAGTTATCACTGTAAAAAGTAGTTGCTGTCTCATCAATTTGGATGATTAAATCATTTCAATTTAAATTACATTAAACTGACTTAAATTGCATAACTTATTTTAATCAATTTAAGCAGTGTAAATCATGTTGTCATAACATATTTATAATTCTTATTGTGAAATTATAAGGATACATTAATAATAATAAAAAAGACATGCAGGAATAAATAATTTATAATAAATATGGCAACATATCCACAGTAAAAAAACAAGAAGGGTCAATTTTGATTTCATGGTGACTTTAAATGTGATATTTTTCCCTGTGACACTACATAATGTCAGTCAAAACCAACACAGTGGCAAGGAAGGCGCTCGGTCAGACCTGATCTCTATTGTCTCTGAGTGCTTCCTTAAGGATGCAGGATTGTATGAAGCATGAGGAGAATGTCCTGTTTTCTGTGCTTATCACTGATCGTCATTCATGTGACAACTCAAACTCAAGATCTAATAACAGATGACCTGTGATCTGTTCAGACTAGCCACATAGAGATCACAAAGCAGACATTTAGCTAGAAATCCATATGAGGTTCTATACCAAAGAGGGAGAAATACCATTTGAGGAAATACCAAAAGTAATTGTCACCAGTAATTCTAGTAAAAATAAGTCATTCTCTGTGTGCATTGTTGGAGATTTATACAGATTCTGAAGGATTTTTCAGTTAAGACAGCATGCAGTTTAACTATGAAGGGGGAGTAATGTAGAGGAATTAAAATGAACAATTTAGAATATTGTTCTGTCGCTTAATGAATAACTACACATGAACAATTGAGTAATGCAGTATTCTAAAGTCAAAAACATAGTAACAGAGATGTATAAAGTACTAGAAACCCGTACTTGAGTAAAAGTAACAAGTGCTCTATCAAAAAAGTGACTTGAGTTGAAGTTGAAGTGCTCTTTAAGCACCACACTTAAGTAGAAGTACTAAAGTATTCAACATTTTTTGTACTTAAGTATTGCAAGTAGTTTATTTAAAAATGCACTACTTAAGGACCAAAAATAAAAGTACAAGTATTATGTCATGTAATTATTAAAAGAAAGCAGTCAAAAGTTTGAACTAACAATCAAATAAGGCGCTTTGCGCAGGATACAAATTTGCTTTTGCGGCCGCCAAAAAAATGTCATTTAAGGACAACCCCTGCATTAGTTTCTCAATGTGTGTGTCAATCAATACCATTACCCTATAAAACTGGCGTGTGATTTAGGCAGCATGAAAGCCAACTTGCAACGAATGATTTGTACAATTTTTATAATTGTAACGAGTAACTAGCAGAACATTAAAAAAATATTGAAGTAAAAGTATTAAATTCATCTAAAATATCTACTGAAGTAAAAGTAGAAGTATGAGAAAAAAACAATACTCTAGTAGAGTACAGATACAGCATTTTAGTACTTAAGTAGTTCTCTACTTCTGTTACTATACATCTCTGCATAGTAATGACTGAAATCATTGCAAGCTTTTGAGTTCTCTTGCGAGAGGTTCTCTCGTACTGCGTAACATCTTACACTCGGGCAAAACCTCTTTTCCATTAAATATTGAAGCCAAAAGTTATCCTTAATTTTGAATTAATGTAAAACGTGTAGCGCCAGCATGCAGACATAGGCAAGATGGCTCACGTGCCTATTGGCTGTCCTGCGGCAACTGCAGAAGCCTATCTGAGAGAGGCCCTTGCTGATGTCAGATCCAATGGGAAAGTGCTTCGCGCCCACTACGTCACCTCCCGCCAAAGCGGACGTGGCCTGGGCCTATAAATATAGCTCAATGGGCTGATATAATCAGATTTTTCATCTCTTCAGCGAAGCTCACGCATCGCTGGTTCCGAGTGAAGAAGCCGTGCCGCTGGCCTTCATCTTGCCTCGACTTCATCCACCACCCTCCCTCCCCCTCTGCTGGATGGCTGCAGCTGACTCGTACGTCACACCTCCGCCGACTTGAGCGTCAAAAAGCTCTGGCCGCCCTGTCAAGGACGCTTGTCAAGTACGGGGAAGCTTGTTGACGCTTTGGATGCTTCGAGCGCTCTGCTGTTGCAGGGAGAATAGAAGTGACACGACATGAAATGTAATAAACAGAAAAAAACAAGCAATACATTGAAGAAACCTTTTTTAATGACAGCATTTTTATAACCGTTTTGGTCACATTTGGTCGGGAAAAATAGTTCGCTAATATTATTATTATTTGCGGTCAAATCGGTGTCACTATGAGCAAATTAATTGCATTCCCGCTTTAAAACGAGTGTTCATAAATATTTCAAATAAAAGCTGCGCTCATGCGGTCCCTATAAGCTAACAACGTCATGTCATAAATGATACCAAACCAGCAGGAATCACAGCAACGGCGATGATTAGCTTCTCTTCCATTTTCTCGGAACTAATGTTTTGGTAGGAACGAAAGTTTACATTGTGTGTTTCTCCGGAATCAGCCAGCGTGAAGGACGTCTATATTCCGATTGATTGCTGGCGTTTGCCGCTGCTTGCTGCTGAACCGTGTCACAGCTCATTACCATAAAGTTGAGCTTCTTTCAACTTTCAGATTGACGCTCAAAACGCCCAAAACGTGCCGCCGAGGAATTTGACGCTCCTTGCAGCTGAGAGAAGCCAGCTTCCATTGATAATGAATGACTTCCGTCCGCTTTGGAAGCTCAAGTCGGCGGCGGTGTGAACGTGTACAGTAAGACGATGCTAACCTACTAAATCTGCGTTCACACTACACGCGACTTTGTCGCTGCAGGTCGGCAGTGGCTGTGATGGAGGGTGTTCCCACTACTGGTTGCCTAGTAATGTTTGTGAGTGACATTCACGGATGTTACTCTATGTTAGACAACAAATACGTTTTATTGCCGCTACAAACAAATATTTTGGAAGGAAAAGTCTAAATATAAATGGAATCAGTACATAAAATACATAATATTAAAGATGAACGAGAAACAGTGAGTGCTCTTTGCCATCGCGGATATTTAGCTGCAGCAAACAGGCAAATAGCAGTCTATCTGCAGGGTTCCCGAAACCATTCAGTCACAGAGTCAGTACGGTGAACACCACTGTATGTACACGGAGATATATCATAAATTATAGGACAGTTTCTGACTGCTAAAGTGAGCTTCTCGCTCACGGTAAGACTCAGCACTGAAGAGTGACCGCGCTCCACTGACTTCACTCCGATTGGTTGTCGCTCACGAAATCGCTCTTCATTTGCATAAAGTTAAACATTTCTCAACTTTGTCGCGTCGTCAGACACGCCCCATGCCAGTCGCCAAAGGTCGCGAACCGCACGTGTCGCCGGCAGTCGCCCGCTCACCATTGAAAATGAATGGTATCGCTTGGTCGTGTGTAAGTGTGAACACAGCTTAAAACTTGCCGCACTACTTCCGCTATGCAAAGCCACACTTATACCGCTGGGCAGGCTGGGATCAGCATTTCCATCGATGGCCGTACTGCAGATCTTCCAAGCCAGACCTTCTCCGAAAACTGAATGAGGAAGGGCTCTGTCACACAGTAGAGAAATTACCATATAGATGTAGGAGGAGAAGCTTGCAGGCAATGTTTTACTGTCTATGAGGCAATTGGGGGACATGGAGGAGATGAAATCAAGGGAGAAGCCCATAGAGAGTCATAAAGTTGATCCTGCTGCTAGCTCATGGACAGCTCCTGTCTCTACAAGATTCGGAAGGGAATGATTCAGATTCCTCTTGGCACAGCTACTAGAAGACTTTTTGAGAAGAACACAAACACAGAACACAGGCTCAAACTGTCTCAAAAAGACTGTGCATTACGCTCAGGAAGTGAGTGCTTCTTATTGGCTTCACTTTTCTCCGTTGAAATCTATGGGGTCGCTGTGTCCATTTCTTTTATGGTTTACATGCAGGCAATAAAAATATCATATTCAGAGTAGGCGAATCCAAGGATTCAATCCTAGACCTATTTCTATTAAAACAATTCTGTTCATATCAGTACCATAAAAGAAAACCCAACTGTATTAATCATTGGTTTAATTGTTTAACGCAGGTGGGTGTAATCTGTGAACTCTTATAATGAAATATGGTCATGTTCCTAGGCAGTGGTGTGAATGTGTACTCCCTCCATCCTGGTGTGGTGCAGTCAGAGCTGTTTAGGAACCTCAGCAAGCCTGTGCAGATCGCAGTCAAGGTCTTCAGCCCCTTCACCAAGACCACTGTTCAGGGGGCACAGACCACCATCTACTGCGCTGTGGAGCCGGACCTGGACAATGAGTGTGGAAGATATTACAGGTACAGAGCAAAGTATGAAATAGCAAAACAGAATTCTTACTCCAATTTATTTTCACATCCCAATATCCACATCATATTCATTTGCAATAGGTTTGTAAGATAGTAAAATGTGTTTAGGTTAACCATGCAATAGATATTATTATAGCTGTATTAATGTTCACTAAACCTGAGGAACTTTGTTTCCAGTGACTGCGCTCCAGCACGGTGTTTGAGAGAAGCGTCAGATGATGAAATGGCTCAGAAACTCTGGGAACTCAGCTGTCAGATGCTCAGCATTACATGGGACTGATCGAGCGCTCCTCTCGGTGACACTCTAATACAAGCGGAAATGAAAGCTTTTGTACTAATGTCATAGATAATGGAAACTGTAGTATTCATACAATGCATGACTGAATCAGCACTGTTTGATATTGTACATTGTAATCTCTTTTTATAATGCCCTTGGCTGTACTGTTATAATTTCAATAGACATGGTACAAATTTAAATGTATTTTGGTCTATTAAATCCTTTTATTTTATGAATTTGCTTTTGGTTTAGTTTTTTTGTTTGTTTTGCTGAAGAGCTATTGTTATATCCACAGTTCTGTCATGACCTCCCCCCCAACTATTCCCTACGTTAGTCCCACTAATTCAAGTCACTTGAAGGAGTGAATGAAAACGAGTGAGCAAATTCAGGCAGCCGCTGAGTGTACATCGGCTGTACGAAGCTGCGTAGGATTGATGAGTGCACTTGATAACCACTATGGTTCGGACCCCATTATAAATCTGTCCCCTCAAATAGTGCCCTATGTAAGGGTGTAGGGGACAATTTTGGATTCAGCCTTTAGTTTGTCCCAAATTGTAGGATGTTAAAACGATTATTGATGATCTAGTCCACTTTGTTGGAATCTGAAGAGCAGATCAGTGCACACTCTAACGGCTAATTTTGCCTAAAACACATGCATGTTAGACTAGGATTTGATTACAACTGGCCTACATTTTTTACATTATTTATACATTTTTGTTAATGTTAATGAAAATTAAACTGTTGTTCATTTTAGTTCTTATTAGCTCAGAACCATTAGGCCTAAATTGTTTGAACAGATAGGCCTACTTGATTTTAATAATTTATTAGGAATTGAAAAAAACCCATCAACAGTAATGAAAGTGTAAATTGTTTACATATACTGTTTGCAAATTCCAGGAACAATCCTTTACAGTCAGACCGATGGCTAGATGACACAACGTCTAGTTACAGACAGTACACAATGCTTGTTTGTCTTCTCTGCAGTAATGATGATGTGGACAAGTCTCTGCGATCTAAACTCCAGTCGCTAGATGGCAGTGAGAACGTCATTGTACGCAAGAGTTGTGAGCTAGTGCGCATGCGTCGCTCGTAGCGCTGCGTCAGTCTTTCCTCAGCTAAATCTACGTGGCGTAACGTACAGCGGAGTCAGTGTGTCGCGTCCAGTTGAACTACTACGTTATCCTTTGATTTATTAACACAGGTAAGTGTATTTTTGTCTACACTGGGTCTTTAGAAATCTATATTCGTGTTAAGTAAAGACTTAAGCTTTAAAATAAGGTTATACTACAGAGTTATCGTGGTGTTTTTCTGAGGACGTGTCTGATGTGATCGTTGAGTATCAAGGTAAACATTGTTTCTGACTGATCATACGGACACACTTTCTTAGTCTGAGTTTCAAAATACTACTTTTTGTTGCGTATGTTGTATTAGATCAATATCAAAATCATTCAGTGCCATTTTATCCAGAGTAAAGTCCGCAGCGTTCAGGCTAACTGCGCTAGCAAGTGATGCTGTAACGTTACATTAGTGACGTAAGTTAAACGTAATGCAATTCGGATATTAAAGACTTGTGTTTAGTTGACGTAGTTAAGGGATTAACTTACTGGTTTCCTTTGAGAAGAATATATTTGGTCAACTAACGTAGGTTTTCAGCTCGTATGATACATGTAATTACTTGGGTTTCGGGGTGGAGTGTTCCTGGGTCTAAATTATAGGATCAGCTAACGTTAAATGATTTAAACAAGAATCCATTTATACGTCGTGAAACTTGTCTAACATACGTAACGTTAAGTGGTTTATGTTAGATGTTGATGTAGTAGTGCAGATGTGTGATTGTTTGCTCTGTTCTCTGATGAACACGTCAAGGGTTTGTCTTTTACAGATGTGAAGGTAATTCTCTGTTCTGTTTCCAGCATCACTTCAGGATGGATCAGGTCATGCAGTTCGTGGAGCCCAGCAGGCAGTTCGTCAAGGACTCCATCAGACTCGTCAAAAGATGCACAAAGCCGGATAGAAAAGGCATGTCCAGTCCATTGTGTTTTAAAATTGTCCATTGTCTTTCAAAGACTTGATAAGCATAAAACTAGGGTGACCAACTGTCCTGTTTTCCCAGGACATGTCCTGTTTTCATATAACAATATAACCATTTTCTATCCATACAGAGGAGGCATAACCTACTTTAAATGTATTGAAATTAATAAGGTATCTTTGAGTAAACTTAGAGTATCTTTTGAGTAGGCCCATCTGTTTGCCAGGGCAGAATGTCCTGGTTTTTGGTAATCAAATTATGGTCACCCTAATAAAACAATCTGGATAACTGATGCTAGAACTAATGTATTTAAAGGTTTTATTGTATTTAAACACGAAGGCCTGATTTCAAAGAAATGGATTTGATTAAGCCAGGATTAGGCCTTAGTTAAAATAAGATGTTATTACTTTTTAATTTTTATTTTTGCCTTAGGAAAAAACATTACTGGTGTGCATTTTGAAGCTAACAATGGCACTGATGTTGTAAAAGAAAGAAAATGTCAGTGCAAGTTATTTTGAGTTTAGACAGTTCAAATATGCATTTTATTTGGGATTAGGCTTCTGTGAAACTGGGCAAAAAAAGTTAAGTGAAGATAATAAGAAAATTGTACATGCAGGGGGCTGTTTTAAGGGGAAAGCTTGTTTCTGCTACGAATTAATAATAATATAAAAGGAAATTACGATTTTCAAAAAAAAAAACCAACAACTTCATTTCTGGCCTTTCCTCATTTGTGAGTTAATGCTGAATTTTATATGTATGTATGCGTGTGTGTATATATATGTATAATGACAATTAATAAGTAATCTTCATTGCAATTTAAGTGAAATTACTAAACTTAAATATACAAGCTTGATAAAAATGGTTATTTTAGAAGAAAATTTCAAATGGCATTTAGAGGCTTTTGCATCTAAACTCTTCATATACATCAATGTATGTGTATATATATATATATATATATATATATATATCTGTGTCCGAAACAAACTTCCATGTAGTGTGAAACAAGCCATGATTGGAAATAAACTCCAAATTTCTATTTTGTTTTACAAGGCTTTTCAGCGATATTAAAAATAACTTTGACTTCAGACTAAATACAACGTTTTATTTGTATTAATTAACAATATTTAACATGTACTTAATTCAAAATTTTTAATTATGAAAAGGTTAAATTAATTGTTTTTCCTTGCTGTGAAGAATTCCAAAAGATTGCCATGGCAACAGCA
Source organism: Hybognathus amarus (assembly GCA_030378365.1). NCBI lineage: Eukaryota > Metazoa > Chordata > Actinopteri > Cypriniformes > Leuciscidae > Hybognathus > Hybognathus amarus. The sequence continues at coordinate 530,811 of JAQIUQ010001233.1, read as the reverse complement.
ATTGGATTTGCCATCATGGGCTTCATTGGATTCTTTGTCAAACTCATCCACATCCCCATCAACAACATCATTGTGTAAGTAATCCACACACACAAAAAACGCAATTACCAGTGTAATTCAGACTTTTATTGCTACAATTGTGAAAAATATTTAGTTACAAAAATCATTAAACTCCCAACATGTAATTTACTACAGAGCATTAAAGTGTAGATTGCCTTTTGATCTGATGCTTTGTTACATTCAGCCTTTGATTGACTCAGTGATTAAATCAGGATTGTTGTTTCTCTTGTTAACAGTGGTGGTTGAACCAGCTGTGAAGCCTAACAGAACTGCGGCTGCCGGAAACGATGATGGACTGAACAGCAAACATTTGTATAAATCATGCTTTTTGTGCATGTTAACATTTATATTTGGCTGTTAATAAATCAAAGGTTACACTACTCATTGTCTTCATTAATAAAAGGTTGTTGGTGCTGAAAAAAGGCACTTTTTAAAGGCTTGGTCCTCCAGTGCTTCATTCACATTTCGTTTAATTCCCATGCTCCATAATAGTGGCTTGTCAGTGGTGACCGTCACAGGTTTTCTGCCTTTTTTGGGTCGTGATCTTCGTAAGTGTTGGATGTGCTCACAAGCTGTCCAAAAGCCAATATCTGATTGTCTAAAAGGAGACAAAAGGTATGGTATTATGCGGTATTATAGTCAAGGTCCTCATTTAATAAGGGTGGGAAGTGTAGAGGATAAGAAAAAAAAAAGTTGTCTACAAGTGTTCACTAAAAGCTGTGAATGTACAAATCCGTCGACTTTGGTTTTAATTAAATCGACTCCCGAAACCTCCGCCAAACCCGCGGGGTGCTTGTGAAAATGTTCTAATGAGTGAAGCTGGAGAAAACATGTCCCTCGCGTAACCTGGTGGGAACGCCGCTGTTGTCTCAGTCTCTGGGTTTCTCATTCAGTTGAAGTGCTCACTGGAAACCCCGAGCAGCAGCGACGCTGTAATCTGGGTGCCAGAAGAGTTCAATGCCCCTCACATCAATGGCCTCATACATCCAGCAACAAAAGACTACATTTCTCTTGATCATTGAGGATTGCTATTTCTTTCGGTGAGACCCAGGTGCTACTCGTGAAGGAGTTATATCTGATGGCTGGTATGAGACCAAATTAAGATTTTCAGTAGTCCCTTAAAAACATCAGACACCCTTGACTTAAAGTTATTTGAGGTCACTGAAGCGGAACAGAGTTTATTATTGGGAGCACTAGACTAGAATTCATGCTGAATTCAGAAATGCAATGCACAGTACGTATACTATAACAATTCCTGCCATAAGATAAGGTGAAAATAGTAATCGTATGTGGTTCTCAATTCAGCTTCAGTTTCATAGACCTTTCAAGAAGTTAGTCTCGGCTGGTCCGAAAGTAAGATCATACTGACCCCCAGTGGCAAAACTGCATTGTTTTGTTTACATAAATATACAGTATTTACGTTTTGATGCAAAAGGCTGTGTAAAGCAACCTTTATAAAAAAAATAAAAAATACAAATAAATAAATAGCTAGGACATCCCATTTGATCAAACCAAAACCTTTTCTACCATAAAATTGTTCAACTTTATATTCGGAGCCAGTTGATAAGATCAACAAAATTGATAAAGAAATAGGAAATAAGAAATAGCAATAATGGAGGTTTAAATTAAATTTTAAAGAATAAAAAGTATATTTTTTGGCAAATAACAGTCAATGTAAGTAAGTTACAATATTATTGTGAATGACAACTTTGTGTGGACTTTATGTAGTCATTTTAGTACACTCAAACTTAAAGGGATACTCCACTTTTTTTTGGAAATAGGTTCATTTTACAACTCCCCAGAGTTAAACAGTTTAGTTTTACCGTTTTCGAATCCATTTAGACGATTTTCTGATATTTAGAAAGAATATTGGTAACCAGACAGTTTCTGGTCTCATTGACTTCCATAGTATCTTTTTTTCCTTCTATGGAAGTCAATGAAAGCCAGAAACTGTCTGTAAAATGAGCCTATTTCCAAAAAAAGTGGAGTATCCCTTTAAATAGCCTACACACACTTAAGCACCGAGTATAAGAGAGCCTGAGTATATAAGTCCCTCCCTTTCCGGTTCGACCACCATGGGACCTTATTTCGGAAAAATATTGTATGGTAGTCAATGGCGAGAGATAACAAATATTTTGATTTCGTTTAAATTGATCGCTGAATTACACATATGATGTTTGTCAATTTAAAAGATACATTTTAAAGTCAAGAAAGTCGCAGTTTTATGTAAAACTGTTGAGATATAAGACTGTGAAAATATGTAATTACAAAGACTACAAACCCCAAAGGTGCACATTTTCTCTTAATGAATGAAGCGAACTTTACTGAGGCTATGTCATTGTTTCTATAGTCTTCCGTTATAATCGGTAACGTTACCCGTCATGAGTGTGTTGTTCCAGACTGCGCACACACACAGCAGCTAATCTTGCTCGTTGTTTTGCCTCCCGGGAGATGTAGTTCATTGAGCGTTTTTCACATAAAACTAAAAGTTACTCTTCTGTTTTAAGACGAACTGCGACTTTCTTGACTTTCATAATTATCTTTTAAATTGACAAACATCATATGTGTAATCCAGGACACAGTTCAGACGGTATAAAAAGATAAGTTATCTCTCGCCATTGACTCCCATTCATAATTTTTCCGAAATAAGGTCCCATTAACCGGAAGCAGAGGGGCGGGACTTAGGCTCTCTAAAGACCTTATGCACCAGAGAAACGTGGGCGCCGTCATCTGCAGAATATTTGTCTTTGAACTTCCGGTTTCGCGGTCGCTCTGTATATTTCTATGGCATCGCTGTCGAGGAGTAATTAGCTGGTGAAGTGGATTTACTTATTGTGGGAGTTAACAAAAGTTATCATGAGCATTGTAATGTTTATCATAAGCATTGTAAAGCAGATGTCTTAACAAATGTCGACCGGGATTTTTTTTACGAGCAGTTCATTCTTGTCTATGAAAGATCGCTGTGAAAATACAGACCGGAAGGCAAAGGACAACGAGCGCAGCGCTGAAAAGGGCGGGGCTACATAAGGTCTATAGGCTCCAAAGAGGACATTAAGGACATCATATATAAAGTCTAAGTTGTAGGCCTACCCAAAATAGAAAACTCAAGTCAATTGCCTATGCCGAAGAAGATTTCATTTCACTGCACAATAAATACGCATAAACATTAAACACATGAAAATCACATTTGCCCAAATATATGTGTCGAAGTAAACAAGGCACTAGCTGACGATGAGCTGTTTTACTCCGAGGCTTCTGAACAGACTTCAAAGTCTAAAGAAATATCACCGGACTTCAAAGGCAGCAGTAACAAGCAGAGACAAAGGACTTTAGTCTGTTACAAGCGATGAACTATTTACAATGGGCTCCTTCAAGTTAATCAAGTTGTATAATTAAGTCAATTTCAAACACACAATAGCTGGAGAGATCTAAACATCGATAACCTTGACTGAACCTTGCAATTAACTACCACCCCCGGTTGCCGCTGTTTACAGAGGCACATTTAGTGAGTAAAGGAGACATGTTTTTCATCAAACGTTAAGACCTCAAGCGGTGTCTGGTGTCATTTTGCAGTTCATAATTTGACCAGTGGTGGCGACAAAGCACTTTGACACAGCGTCGCCTCTGCGTCCTTCATTTTCAGCAATACATCTGAAGACAGTCTTTCCTTGTAATATTTATTTTCTTTCACTTTTTTATGTTTCACCAAATTTTCCAGCATCTTCAAAACATCAGTATACACAAATGATCACTAGGCTGGCAATTATGGAAGGAATTTTCTGCCAAAATTAAATTTTCCCCAGAAAACAATTACTTCTAAAAACTCCAGCCAAGGTGGAGATTTCTGATAATGTCGGTGATGTGTTACCGTGTCAACTGGGATAAACAGGGGTTTAGGTTCTTAAATGTCACATTATGCACCAGAAAATGCTTAATGTCACGTGAGCGCCCATTTTGGCATAGTTAAGATCATAGACACATAGACAGAAAAAGAAATTGACACAGCGACCCTGTAGACTTGACGTGAGCAACCCCGTCTGACGGATTAATTTCTCTTAAAACCCGGCTATATGTAAATTAAGCCTAAGTCAAATTATCAAAATCAAATTAAAACTTTTAATTTTAAAATTACTAATTATTAAGTGTAGATGTGTGTCTATATTGTCTGGATATGGCTTGTTGTGGTAGCCTACAACATACCTAAAATAAACTGTGGAAAAAAACCCAACAAGAGGGAAGTCAGTTCAGCCGTCTTCATCAAAGCAGTGGTTTAATGAGATCCCTGACCTCTCACTGTTTTCTTCATCAAAAGTATGCTGACGAGCCACAGTGTGATGAACGCAGATGAACACTGTGCTGTGGAGGTGTGCGTGGCAGCATCTGAGAAGTGGACAGATGGGCCTTGAGACAGTGAGTGCACACAGACGTGAGCAGAAACTCTCAGCCTCGAGTGAACACTCAGTGCCAAATCACATTACAGTGGCTCCATTGAAACCTCTTCATGTAAACATACAGGAAAATAAACATAGATATGCATGCAGGCGAAGAGGCTGATGCATACATGAATATTGATCTGCTTTCCTTACGTACATAATTCCTGCTTATTTTCCCAAACATCCATCATGAATTTGGTTGAAATATGCTTCAATACTACATAATATCTCCAAAATATCTTAAAATGTTATTAAGAGTGTTTTCTTGCAGTTGCACTTTTTAGTGTTCAAAAGTTTTAGGGTTGTTATAATTTTTCTTTAATCTTTTTGTTTATTATTTTTCTTTTTGCATTATTATTATTATTTTCATAATAAAGCAATATTGTGAACTATTATTACAATTTAAAATAACTGTTTACTAATTGAATATATTTTAAAATGTAATTTATCCCTGATATATCAGAGCTGAATTTTCCGGACCTGCAGTCTTCAGTGTCACATGATCCTTTAGAAATCATTATAATATGCAGATTTGCTACACAAGAAACATTTTGTTTTATTATCAATGTTGACAACTGTTGTGCTGCCTAATATTTTTTGGGAAAATGTGATATATTTTTTCCGGATTTTTAAGTGGAATTTTTTTAAAACTGCTTTTATTTGTAATATTTTTTTTTTCTAACAACAGGTTTTTTAGTTCTGTCTCTGATAGTTGCGTGTTCTGAGTCAGTTAACACAGTCAGAGCGTAAAGATACGGCATGTTTTTAGGGATGGCTGACGCGAAACAGACGTTTCGAAGCTTTGCGGATCCCGAAGCGCAAAAAAAAAAAAAAAAAAAAAAAAAAGAGTTTCCGAAGCACAGTTGATTCGAAACACTGATCCGAACCGTGATTCAAACACCTACGTCACGTGACTACGTGTTTCAGCAGGTGTAGTGCCACTCCACGTGTTTCATCAGGTGGAGTGCTCCGCAGAATGATGGCTTACAAAAGTGTTTGGGAAGTTTGGGGATTCAGAAGGATGTCTTTACATTGGTCTTGTTGTTACACTCAAGGCCCTGAGCGAGAAAGACAACATGAAGCTGACTGTGCGTGCGAACGCCAACGGTTATGAAAAGGCTCTGCTGAAATACCAAACCATCTTCACTGCCCGGACGTTTTACGCATCTTCCAACAAACAACTCCACTATCCAAGTATTTGCAAACTAGTGGAATGGATTTGCTCACGGCCCATCGCTTTGTCACAAGCACACAAGACAGTCTGATAAAATATGCAAAGGATTTTAAGGGGTAAAGACATGCGCTGCCAAACCAGAGACCAAAGAAGACAAGAAAGATGCCAGGCGAGTTATGTGACGACAACCATATCAGATGCTGACAGCAAGTATGAGGTACAAGTGCACAATGTCATTCTGCATTCCATCATTGAAAGTATTTCCCGACTTTAGCTAAAAATAGAACTATACACAGATTTCGCTCTGCTTGATCCCCAGAATTTCAATGACTTTAAATGTAATGCTGTATCTGCAGGCGCACTCAATGCCCTGAGCGCCAAACTGATCAGACACGACAGCAGAGCAACTCCTGAGGCCTTACAGGGGTGAACTTAGCCTGGCTATGCACTGGGACAAGCTGACTCCTACCATCTAATCGGACTTGGATACAAGTTTCTGTTAACTCTGTCTGTGACAAGTTGCATGTGAGCGAAGCTTTTCCAAGCTAAAATTCATCAAGAATCGATTAAGGAGCACAGCGGAGGAGCATCTTGAAGCCATGTTGATGGCAATCGAAAAAGAGACTCTGGTTTCTTTGGACACAGATTGCATCATTGAAAGGGTCGCGGAGAAGAGCGCGCTGATGCAACGGCTGCTGATTTAATAAGGTAGGTCATGTTTTTTGGCCGCTGTGCCATGCTCGTGTGCGTGTGTTGTTGGCCGCTGTGCCATGCTCGTGTGCGTGTGTTGTTGGCCGCTGTGCCATGCTCGTGTGCGTGTTGTTGGCCGCTGTGTCATGCTCTTGTGTGCGTGTTTTTGGTCGCTGTGTCATGCTCGTGTGTGCTGTGAGGGTCCGAAATAAACTTTTTGGCTCACCTGCCACGGGGACTGGTAGATGAAAAAATCCACCAGCCAAGCATATTTTTTTACCGGCCAAAATAATAAACATCCTTTTTGTGTCACAGATACATTAATTTATAGGCTTTAAACATTTTTGTCATTATATTTCTGGTCTTTTCCATTCTTACTTTTATATACACACATAGGCCTATTACACAATTTACACACATTAAAATATTATTTTTGCTGTGGCGCCTATGAAAATAGTTATGTACAAATTAAATGTATTAATTGTATATTAAATAAATAAAAAATAATAAAATTTAAGCAATAATAATAGCCTAATATAGCCTACTATAATTATATTTAAAAAAATAGTTTTACTCTGCCTATTTTTTTACTCCATTTATCAGAAACTGAAGGACTGGGAGTATCCATAGACAGTAAAAGGTAATATCAGTTGTTTTAACCATTCATTAAAATGAATCGGTAAGGAGTCCGCGAATTGGACGTGTCATCATCGGATGTGTACGCGTTGTGTAATTATCCCGGCAGGCAGCTTGGACATCCAACAAGTTTTGTATTCATCCATTACTATTTTATTTTTACATTACTATTGGCGCTTGGCGGGTGTTAAAGGGATACTCCACTTTTTTGGAAATAGGCTTAGGCTCATTTTACAACTTCCCCAGAGTTAAACAGTTGAGTTTTACCGATTTTCTGATATTTAGAAAAATATCAGTAACCAGAGACAGTTTCTGGTCTTATTGACTTCCATAGTAGGAAAACAAAATAGCCTACTATGGAAGTCAATGAGACCAGAAAGGGGGAGTGGAAAATGAGCCTATTTCCAAAAAAAGTGGAGTAGGCCTATCCCTTTATTTTCGGAATGGACTAAAGTCTATGCGCCTCAGTCTTGTGTCATTGCTGCCTTGTATGGTGTATCTCAGTGGGAAAAATGTTCAGATTCTGGGGATGTTTTTTTTTAACATCATCAATTAGTTGGGCCCAGAGATGTATAGTAACGAAGTAGAACTACTTAAGTACTGTACTTAAGTACTAAAATGCTGTATCTGTACTCTACTAGAGTATTGTTTTTTCTCATACTTCCACTTTTACTTAGGTAAATATTTTAGATTAATTTATTACTTTTACTTCAATTTTTTTAATGTTCTGCTAGTTACTCATTACACTTATAAAAGCTGTTATGAATCATTTGTTGCAAGTTGGCTTTCATGCTGCCTAAATCACATGCAAGTTTTATAGGGTAATGGTATTGATTGTACACACACATTGACAACTAATGCAAGGGTTGTCCTACAATGACATTTTTTTGGCGATCGCCAAAGCAAATTTGTATCCGCCAAAACGCCATATTTGATTGCTTTTGACTGCTTTCTTTAATAATTACATGACACAATACTTGTACTTTTACTTTTAGTACGTCAGTAATGAATTTTAAAATAAACTACTTGCAATACTTAAGTACAAAAAATGTTGAATACTTTAGTACTTCTACTTAAGTGTGGTGCTTAAAGAGCACTTCAACTTCTACTCAAGTCACTTTTTTGATAGAGCACTTGTACTTTTTCTCAAATTACGGGTTTCTAGTACTTTATACATCTCTGGTTGGGCACGGTGAAAACCACAAATGCCAGGGCCGAATTTTGGTCCCAGTCGCGGCCCTGTTATATACATAAGCTATACACACACTCAGGTGTATATATATATAGTTTTTTTATCATCCACAAAGTGCAAGTGTTGATAGTTTGATTAGCTAGAAACGTAATATTCCACACCAACAAGCCACATAATTTAAAGTATCATTCATATCTGTCGCACAAACTGTGCAGTGCAGGTTAAAATAGATTTCCAAATCTTTAACCATAAGATTGAGCAGTAGCAGTGATAATAACCTTAGCAAACACAACTAAGTCTGCCTATTTTTAGAAAGTTTGTTGCTTCTTTTGTACTAACCATCAGGGAGAACAAATGTTTCGATACCCAACTGGACTGGATACATTCCGCCTTAATACTAGCATGCCTAATGTTAAGGTTTGTACAGTTAATACAAAGCTGATCCCCAGAGCATCCAGGAAACTTCATTAGCAATCTCCTCAGCTCGATTCTGATCGATATCTGATTGAGGCAGCAGACAAATTAATGCGTCACTGTTATTGATAACAATGATGTTTGCATGCAGTAATTGCATTTCCAGAACCAATGTACTTTGCTTAAGTACCCAATATTTACAAGCAAATTACACCGAGTTCCCAGAGAGAAACCGAGTCGAAAACACGCTATAGCCATGGGGCTGAGTCACAGTCGATAATTTTGAAGCAAAAATTGTACTTTTATGCCCCAAAAACTCGTCTAGCTCCGTGCTTATACGTGTGAGGTGAGGTGTGCTGCTGTACGAGCCATCTGGTGGGCATTGATAGCACTTCTATTAAATGTTTATGGCTTCATTGGAGGGAGGTTACAAGGATGAGGCGGCGACACAATGCTTATTCGACCTTCAGATGAGAGAGGCTCTGCTTTCTGCCTTTCCCATAGGAATGACAGCTTGGACCCACGCAGTTACATCATTTCCTCCAACAGAGGTGCTGGAAGTGGCGTCTCAGCAACACCCGTCATAAAGAGCCTCAATTTAAAACAATAAAAGCTAGAAAATGCAACGCAGCTTGAAATCATGCAGAGAAATGAAAATGTCTCATTCCTTTTGATGTGAACCGCCGCCTGAAGAGTGCAGGCTGAGCCAAGGTTACACATTCATGGAGTTTTAAAGTGAAAACACCTTATTGAACCTTGCAGACAAGATGGAGTGAATTTGTCTATTTCATCCACTAGTAAATATAGATTTAAAGGCTATCATCCTGAACTCAGCTGTTCTTTAAAATGACTAATTCATTATAAGGAAAATGTCTTTAGATGAGGAAAAATCACAAGTTTGTCATTTGCACTTTGGTGGAAGAAGCAAGACCTTTTGAGGAGATGGTACAGAAAAACTGCAATACATCTAAAATCCACTAGAGGGAAAAGGAGGAAATGTCCATAGACCTCATGTTAAAATGTCCGTTTCACCAGCATAAATTCATGCTTTGACAGGTTGATCCCATGGAATTTTATTGTATTTTCGATAGGTTCCGAGTGCCTGACAGCTGTAAGGGGGGTGGATTTTTTCTAACTTGTTAGTTTAGATCATATTTAGATATAAAATGTATGACAAGTAAGGGCGGTTAACTTTGATTGACAGCTGATAACGGGCTACGCCGAGTGGAATTTGACGTCTCGGCCATGATCTGACACCTCTGTATCCTTTCTTAACATTTGTATTTTGTATTTTCCAAGATGGCCCCACCCATACCCCCCATAAACAGCCTCAAAACTGTTCTTCAGAAAGTCTATGGGTGAGGTCACAGATGCTTTGTCCATATTTTTTACAGTCTATGGCTTGAACACACCAAAAAGCCTAAAGGTGACTGTCAACTAGCATGTGCGTTCTGCACCTGCATGTAATGGTGCTTTTCCATTACCAGTACCATTTCGCCTCGACTCGCTTTTCGCTCCATTTTCCATTGCAGACAGTACCGCCATAGTGACGCCTTTCGTTCCTTGCTGCCCTATCAAGCTCTCGCTGGATCCTCTCTTCGGCAACCAAACAAAGGAAAGTCTGCACCTCCTCATTTGACCACGGTGTATTCTTCCGAGTTGCCATATTAATAGTAAAAAAGTTTAGTAACTATCTCTAGCCAAACTATTTAAAAATGGCAGGGATATTCTGGATACTTCATCTGGTGCATGCAATGATGGTGCAGTGAATGGTGAAGATTCTCTCTGTCCAGTCAGCAGTCGGCATTGTTTTCACGTGACATTTTAGTATGGCCTTAGCTCGCTCAGAACCACGCTGGTTGTGATTAAAAAAGAGTACCGAAAAGCAGGTACAGGTACAACTTTTACACTGTGGAAAACCAAACAAAGCCAAGCCGAGTAGAGTCGAGACTGGTACGGTGTAGTGGAAAAGCGACATAAGTAAATATATCAGCAGGTATCAATACTCTATTTTCGTCATTCAAAAAGGGGAACCGAAACTATACTGCTAATATACACTCCGTAAACAAAGCAGCGCTTGCTTGACACTTTGAATATCAATCGCGCTGATCATTTTCTTCATTCCACTCGGCTCATGTTATAGGCCTATGTCACGGAAAATTGAAGACCGGAAGTACCGTCTTTTGGTAGGATACGGCTCTTCCGGTTAGCTTTTTACAATGGTGAGGTCCAGATAGATACCGCTAAACCAAATCTCTGCGCAACCTGTCTGAAGTCACATGACGATGTGGTTCGGATGGTAAATGAAAACTCTCAAGTGGGAAAGCCGTGAAAGCTGAGGTATGGCTGTCTACGTCCTGATGCAGAGCAACCTGGTACACCACAACAGCCGCGGGTCAAGCTCTAGCCATTCGCCAGTCAGGTAAATGTTTCTATGGTAACAGCGAGTTAGGCCAATAGTGTAGTTAGTTTTCATAAGATCACGGATAAAACATGTTTTTCTTAAAACAAGGTTGATTTCATACACACTTATAGCTTCAACAGGAGCCAAAACCTTCGTTTCACAACCTCATAGCTCGTGGTCTACCTCGATGGTTTAGACATTAGGGCTGAGAAATAATGCTGACTGGAAGTTCTGTATCCCGACTCCGCGTTCCGGAAGCAGGAAGTTTGACATAGGCCTATTATGAAAATATTTGTGTATTCGAATGGTTTATAAGATGTAAAATGATAACAGCATTCTGTCTGTACTGTCAACACTTTCTCATTTATTCTCGTGCACTAAATCGTTCGCTAAGCCTGAACATGCTAACACGCTAAATCATCCCAAAAAACTAAGCCGACAGCATCCGACTAAAGCCAACGGTGCTTTGTCTATCACTGCGTTTACATGCAGCCAATAACCCATTCAAAACCGGGATATTAGCAATAACCCGGTCGCGAGCGGCCATGTAAACACCAGCAAAAACCCGAAATGCTCATATCCCGGATTTTAAAAACCGGGATATTATACCTGGGGTACCCCTTTCTAACCCGAATTTTTGGTCATGTAAACGCGTATCGGCATATCCCCATTGTGATTTGTGTACTGCGCATGTTCTATTCGCAAGGAATCTTGGTCTTTTGAGTAGAGAAACTTCTCGGCGCATACAAAAATCCGTGTGCAGTATACCGGAAGTAAACATAGCGAGACACAGCACAGCATACTTTTGGAGCGAGCTCAGTAACGTTACCAGCATCAAAGCGCAAACAAAGGCGATCGTTATCTGTCCCGAACTATTCATTATCCGCATGCTGCTGTTATTGTTGTCTTTGGATACAGGAAGAAGAATCGGAAATGACGCATTTTGCGTCTTAAGGTTGCCCGTACGCTCTAGACGCTAACCGTGCATCGCCGTTTACATCGGGATATTGCAATTCCATGTATACAGGAGAAACTCCCTCTGCTCACGCATGTAAACGGGTTATACCTAATGTTTCAGAAACCCGAAAAGTGACCTTAACCTGAACATAACCCGAAAATTGGCTGCATGTAAACGTAGTGTATGTCAGGATGTCTATATTTGAAAAAGAAATCACAAAATTGACCGTTTCCCCAGTAAAGCGTAAATTGTTCTTCATGCCTTTGAAATGCAGTAGATGCAATCAGTTTACTGAACTGAAGAAGCCTTAATGACGTATGTGGCCAACAAAAGCAGCATTCGAAATGAGACACAGCTAGTGACTGAGGCATGAGATGGATGTGTTTTGGCTAATCCACCTCATTACTTTCAAGCGATGAGCGTCACAATGAAGTGAAAAGACATCATGATTGCCAAATGGGAATGTTCTGAACCTTTCCAAATCTAAAGCACTCAAGCAGCTCCTAGACTTGAGTATTTACTCTCTGGGACGTCAATGTCATTTAAAGTGCTTTTATGAAAGGAGGACTCCAGTGATTGTTTTAAATGTCTTGAACCGGATAAAAGGGTCTCTGTTCCGTTTCTTTAAACTCACAAAACCACTAACACCCCCAAAGCTTGCGCACACAGACGTGCAAACCAGCCCATATTTGTAATTTCAAAGGATTTTCTTCAGCCCTCAGGCTCAGATTCCTCAACTGCCTTTTGACATCCATTGTTTTTTTTGATCCCGTCTAACAGCACCTCAGATGGCGTGTTTTTTTCCCATCTTTACACATTTCCCAACCCCTAAAAGCATCATTAAAATTCACAGCAACGAAGTTGTCTCTCACAGGGCTAAGGAGCACATTAGCGAAATGGGAAAAGACACTTCTGGGACTCCTACAAGCACGAGTCCCTCTGAAGTCATTCTTGGATTCGCCCCTTTATCCGTTTGACAGCTTAATATTAAAAAGCTCTGCTCGCTTCCCAGACGCTCTAACAATCAGAGTTATGGTGTGCTTAAAAACCTGCTGAGTCATGCTCACTTTACCTTAACAGTGAGCATAATGTTGGATTGCATTTAGCCCAGTTTGAATTACTGTCATCGCACTGTGAGAGCGAGAGAGAGAGTCTGCTCTTTCCTGATCTGAACAAAACCTGTCAGACGATTTTTGATGGAATTGAAGCTCTATCCCTGCACACTCACAGTCATTCTGATATGCAAATGAGAATGCAGAGCAGGACGCTTTGTCAGGCATTGTTCCATTAAGAGACCTGACGTCTTTCAAGACCTCAAAAGAAGCTTTTTGTGCAGTGGGAAGCCCATTTGTGCGCAAAGTAATTGCATCTACGACAGCTTCCCCCAGATTTGAATGTGCCACAAAATAATGACATGTAATTTCAGTTAGTTTATTTTGTCTGTTATAACTAGTATTTGTCCTGTTGTGTCCTACACCCATGCAAGCTAATGACATTGACCAACATCTCAGAGCTACTTGGCCTAACCAACGGCACTGTATCAATTCCCCAATTTCATTTGTTTTTATCAATCACTCTGGGCGGGAAGGTCAGGATTTCAGATCAAGTGATTTATGACAGTTTTCTCTCTAACTGAACAGGTTTTCCTTACTAGCCATGTTTCCATCACACACGTTTTTATCCAAATTAATTGATATCAAATGAAAAATACCTTATGGAAACAGTAAAATTCGATTAATTTCAAGAATATTCGACTCAAATGAAATACGTTCGAGTCTCATCGGATTTTATGTTGATCGACATATGCGGTTAATGCGAATAAAAGCTGATGGAAACGTTATTTGCCAAATAAATAATGAATTGCAATTAAGTTTTAGGCCCTTTTATGGGTTGCAACACGCCAGAAGACGAGTTCATTTCCGGCCAAGTTCCCACTCTGTTTGCGGACACATGGCGGATGTCAACAAAGACAGATGTAAGTGGACAAAGTAAAAAAATGCTTTAACCAAAGGGTTTCAGTGAAGTGTCTCAGAACAATGCATTCTCATCCTTTATCGTCATATATGAACGCTATATGACAAAACGGTGCTATACTACGCACATGGCATCCGTTATCGTTAATATAACACGTGCTGTGATTGGTTAGGTTTAGGTGTGGGGTAGGGTCAGGTTAGTCTCATATTACACTAAAGGATTTATTGGATTTATTACGCCTTAGGGTTCGCGTGTTATATTAACGATAAAGGGTGCCATGTGCACCATATAGCGCCGTTTTGTCATTCAGTTAGTTTTGCTTGTATTTACGTGACTTGGTTAAATTCTAATGTAAAATGTGGTCTGTTATTTCTTTTTAAACAGACTGCGGCCATTGCCATGGACGCAGTTCAAGAGACGGAACAGACTATTTTCTTTAGCAGAAGCAATACTCGGTAAACCAATAAACTCATTTTTAAGTCAATATTTTGTGTCAAGTTATTGTAATAACCAGGATAATGTATAGCGAGGCGGTTGTTATAGTGAATACAACCCCTTCAGGCTAACAACCTCGTTGTTCGATTCACTGCGAAAATGAATGGAAACACCTTAAATGTCTCAAATCAATTCGATATACCAATTTGATCGCAAAACAGCATGTGGCGTCATTACGTACAGGTTTTTATTCGCTTTAAAGCCGTTGGATGGAAACTTTGACCAGCTTTATTCGCATGAGTTTTTTTTAGACCGAACTTCAGATAATTCGATTGACAAGTGGATGGAAACATTGTTACTGTTATTTGTGTTAACAAATAGAAAATTGAAGTAAATATTAAGTCGACTTGACTGAAGAGAAACTAAATTACAATATATCCAAATTAACAAAAAAAACAACAACATAAAAATGGCATTTTTATTTACATTAAAATCAATAGAATAAATCAATAAAAGACTATTAACTAAAAAGGACAACGGCAGTGTGAGTACAAAAATACATTAAAAGAGGATAAAATAATAAAATAAAAATATTATTCAGAAATAAATCACACACAAAGTAAAACAATTAAAAGTTAGAAACATTCACAACATTCTAAATATCCTGAAATAGATGAGCATGTATTTTCAAATATATTATGCAGAATGTGATTTCCAAAGAGTTTGGCATTGAGATGTTTTTAATTAAAATCAAAAGGAATGAGACTACTTAAAAACAATCCCCTTTCCAGGCTTTGACTTTGATCAGCACTCCATAAATTTTCATATATTATGACAGCATTTGATTAGCATTCTCCATGTGGAGCCTGAAGTGAAGTATATGGAGCAGTTTGATCATTTATTAGAAAATATTGAATTTCATTCTTTCTTTCTTTTATTTATTATTTTTTTTTACAGATGACCTGGAAAGTCAACCATCTGTAGGGTGATTACAGCAAACCTGCTTTACCTCCAAAATCCTATAAACCCATCAGCATAATAATTTGATCCATGAAAACGTCTTTAATCGGCTTCTCAATTCCCAAAGTATGGGTTCGAGTTTTAGGGAGCACAGACTATACTGAAAGAGTCAGAGACAGAAAGAGGCTCACCTCCGTCATGTCAGAAACAGAGATTACAACCAGCCTTTTATAACCACGACCCTAAAAGAAAACCTTCAAATGACCCCTTTAAAAACACTCTATAGCCTATACTTGTTTGCTCAGTCTCAGACGGGACCTGTTGGTCAAATCGCACTATAAAGTATCAAAGGCCAACCTTGCTGTTATCTGCTCCCTCAGCTTTTCTCAGCAGACAAAACAATAAAATCAATGAAGTTGGGTTGTTTTGGCCTGTAACAAAAAAGGACTATTTTTAGAGGACACATCAGAGGATGAAAGCCAGAGAGCGTAACAGCACATTGCGTTTTCTTGTCCATCGCAAGAGCAATAAAGTCTAAATTCAAGAGGTGACCTTATAAACTAGTCTTTTATATTTCCTAAAGAAATTGTCAATAGTGTTTGCCATTCAATTCGGTTGCTTACTGGCCCAAGTCAAACATGTTCACACCCAAATGGCTGATACCTGAATGTACTGGGAAATAAGTTCTAATGAGGACAGTGTTGATGGTATAAAACATCTCCTCAAACGGAACCCTTCCGAAAGGTAAAATATATGATTTATTTCATTCTTCTGTAATTGTGACTCTAATATAATGGGAGTTTTATAATCGCAACAGGTAGAGATCCATCTGTGTTAGATATAGATACGTGTCGCCAAAGACCCAAAAATGTAATAATGATTGGCAAAACATTTATGCATTTAAGGGTTAATTGGTGGTATCATTTGTAGTTCTAACATTTTAACCCCCAACATTTTTCATATTGTCACGCCCAGGGTTGCGTTTCCCGAAAGAATCGTTAGCCAACTATGGTCACAAGTTCCGTCGTTATCAGCATAGTTCAACAAGTAGGTGATTCCCAAAACATCGTTTCAACGAACATTCGCAAACAGCATCGCAAAGTTGTGTGGTTTGAACGACAGCTCTCGACCTGTGGTTGGAGGCATAGTTTCTATATTGCATGACATTTGGACGTAATAAATTCTTGAGCAAAATAAGCAAGCTGACATTCAGTACAACCGGTGCCTTTTATTTAGAATACATACAAATGTAATTTACCTCTTTTAGTTTGTAAAAAGAGTTAAAGTACCGTGTTTGAAGAGTGCGCATGTGCGAACGTCCTCTACTATGTAAGAGAACGAGCCAAATATTGATATCTGGTAATATCTGGTAATAAAGCAAAATAACTGAGAACAATTAGAACTAGTCCTCAGATGACATGTCTGTAATTTATATTAACAAATCTAGTGTTAATTGGATCTCAAACAGTTTCATTAATAGTAGTTATTACTCCACCACGAGTGAAACCAACGTGGTTGAACAATAGTTTGCGATAATGGGTTTCGGGAAACAGTTGCGACTAGCTAGTTGATTTCTCTAAAGATGCATCGTACTATGGTACACTCTAAACAATGCTGGGTTATTTGAACCCAAATTAGGGTAAAATATGGACAAACCCAAATGTTGGGTGAAAATTGTCATTTCAAATTTGACCCCAACTTCAACTTTCACTTTCAACTGTAAATTGTTTAATTGCATTTTTAACCCAACATTTGGGTTTGTCCATATTTGACCCAAATTTGGGTTGAAACAACCCAGCATTTTTTAGAGTGTAGTGAAACAGCGAGTTACATCGTTGTACGGTAAATGCACCCGTTTAGTTCCTGTCTCTATGAATCCCTTAATCCAAAAAGTGTTAATGTGCTCTGATTGGTCGGCTGGACCAGTGTGTTGTGATTGGTCAACTGCTTTGAGCATGTTTCGGAAATGTCACTCTCCTTACCATAACTAAGAAATTCAACACTCTACTAACGCAACTCAACCAGGCCCGCCCCCTTTTCGGTGTATGCTTAGGCAGGAATTATTTCAATGAGGATTATTGTGACATGTTCGTTCCCAGAACGAAACTCAAGACTAGAATCAGAGAATAACTCCCATTTGATTGGACTTTGTTTTGTAACTTTTCAGACCTTTTTAATGCTCAAACAGAAAGAAAGTTGAAAATGTAAAAAAGCATAATGGTAAGTATGAAGTTACTTGTACAAATAGAGCTGACTTGATAAGGCATGATCAAGCACTTACATGGTAAATTAGCTGAAATTGGCTGATTGAGACTGATTAGACTACAGCTCTGCTTATATGTATCAGTGTGTGTGTGTGTGCAGCAGGGGCGATTCTTGGATTTTCCTTTTAGGGGGGCTAAGCCCCCAATGAGGGTATGATTAAAAAAAAAAAAAAAACAAGGTAAAAGTTTAATTTAAGCTCTAATGCTCACTTTCATTACCATGCAACTGCAGGGTTTTATAATCTCTGTAGTCCTGAATTTGAGTAGTGTTAGTTAGGGGGGTTTGGGGTTTCCCCAAGAAAATTTTGAATTCTCTGAACTATTATGTGCATTTTAAGATGTTTTGAAGGCAATTTTTTTTGGGCATAAAACCATGTCAGTGGGCAGCTGATTATTTTTTCGCTCATCATCAGCATCACACTCTTTCTCTTTGTTTTTCTCTTAGCCCTGTCTCTTCCCCCCATAAAGTTGAGCTTTGACTGATAATAGGCTTTTCATTTTTGTCTGACAGTGAAGAAAGTAAACATAGGGTCAACTGGTTGATTTTGCCTATGAATCATTTTCTCAGACGTGTTCATTTACTGAAAACTACTAGGAAAGCTAACTAAGTTTATAAAATTAATTCACATTAAAGGCTACTCATTCATTTTTGATCTTATGCCTTATCACATATTTGTATATGTGCACTGGAAACATCAGCATCAAAACAAATTCATTGTGTGTGCAAGCACACTTGGGATAAAGCTCTTTCTGATTCTGATGCCTTAATACAGGGCTGTAGAACAGGGCTTTATAATCAAAGAGTTCCTACATTTGAGGTGGAGGTTTGGGGTTAATTTTTTTTAATCTGTGATATGTGCATTTCAAAACGTTTGAAGACCAAAAAAGGATAATAGCTTTAAAACTGTGTCAGTAGACTATTTGTCAATACATGCTCGCTCCTCATTTCCATCATCCTTTTTTTGTCAGTCTCCTCATGCCCTTTCTCTTCCCCTCCTAAAGCTGAGCTTTTTTTTATTTACTAAAGGCTACAATTTGTATTATTTTCAATATGTACTTCATTATTAATCCTGTACCTAACATGATGAAAACGGCTTTGGTAATGTTTCTTGTCCCCTCACAATGACCGTAAACGAATGATTACATTAGGCTGATGTTACATGCCCAATTTCAGTTCAAAAGGGTGAAATTAGACAAAACTATATTAGTTCTCCTGATTATTTTTTGTCATTCGTTAACATTTATAACCTTTAAAAAACTGTCAAATATATAACGTTATACGTTTAGCAACTTACATCTTGTCTCGCACTTGCCTGTGAACTGAAGCGTCGAGTAGTGTAAAATTCGCGCTCAGCGTCTGTGAATGAAAGCCCGCCTACTTTGATTTGATTGGTCATCTCAAATATGACCAATATTTGGCTGAGCCCCCTAAAAAGGGCCTAGTGACTAGGGGTTCAACCGATTATCGGCCTGGCCGATTATTGGCGCCAATTTTAAGCATTTTTATGGTTATCGTTTTTGGCCATTTTTTAAATCCGATTTGCCGATAAAATTATTTTATTTTGAAATGCGCTATATTTGGAATTTGTCAACTTTTTGATGAATTAATAAAAAGCAGGTCAGTACAAATCAAACTGCAAAAAGACTATTTAAATATGAATCCTGCGTGTCTCTAAATGAATGGCGCAGACGCGTGATTTTACCACACATACACGCACACTGGAGCACGCGTGACGCTTGCACTGTTTTCAACCTTAGCCGCATCATTATATGAGGACATGATTGCATAAACATCATCTCCAGAGTCGCTCACTTAGTCACTTCAAGAGCTTTTTAATGCTTCAACTGAGAAAAGGTATCGTCATATCATAGACAAACGGAAACTCAAAGATCTCCACGGCTACCCGTCAAAATAAAAGTTCGTTTTTTCACAAAGCCCTAAAAATGTCATTTTTGTTAAACTGTAAATAAATTGAATAAGTTTGATGATTTTAATTAATTAGAAATGCTTTTTGATTACTAAAATTTTATTTAAAAATTAAAACCTCTCTTTAAGTATTTAAGTTTTACAAAATGTTTACAGATTGCTGCTGGGTGCTCCCTGCACTTTTTTACAAGTTATTATTATTATTATTAATAACAGTTCTCAGATTCAAAGATATGTTTAAAATCATTTAAAGAAAGTATTTGTCAACTTAATTTTGACATTAATTTACAGTTTTACACCAGATATAGGCTATATATATATATATATATATATACACACACACACACACATATTGGATCAAAATATTGGTTATCGGTCTATTTGATTTGTAATAATCGGCATTTGGCCCTGAAAATCACATATCGATCGAACCCTACTAGTGACGCCCCTGTGTGTCAGAGTATAACATCTCGCACTCTCACAATGGAGATACTGCAAATCTCCAGTGCCACCTACAAAAACAGTGGTTTTCGTCTTGGTAAAATATCACCACAGCATGCTGTGAGAAAAGCTGCTTGTGTGCCCATCTGTGCGGAGACATAAATCCTCTTTCGTAAACGGCCTTTCGCTTCTATTTCCTCCCCAACACTCTCTCATTTCATACGTGTCGAGCTTGCACACATTCAGAGACGGCTCCCATGTGTCTCAATTTCCTCTTACATCTATACTAATGTTTCCAGGCCAGTCTACACAGAAATGGCTAATGTTTGCATGGTTTTCCTCTCTGCGGTGAGTCCCTGATGCTGGTCGATCTGCCGGAGATGGAGTAGAGGTATCTGAGAGCCATTATTCCACACGAATGCGCTTCACGACTTCCAACCTACAATCTCCATGTTTTCTGCTCTAGAAGGGGTGACAGATGAACTGCTGTGCATAGCGACTCTGAAGCAGGGAGAGAATGGGCTTCTAGTCATGTAAACAAAGGTTGTATTTGTGTAAATGTATGTGTGTAAGGCAGGACTCAACAATAACTCACTGGCCCGGTCACAGATTTTTACCTGCCCACTACATATTTTATGACCATTTTATATTTAGCAACATATCTTGTGTGTCAGGGAAGAAGAAAAAAGAAAGGGGAAAATAAGATATATATTTTTTCTTTTCCTCATATATATTCCACTGACAGCACAATGCAGACAATGCAGTCTTGTATTGCTTGAAGAGAATATAAATCAGCTGACTGTACATTGTGCCGTATTTTACAGCTTACTAAATAAATGCACATTGATAGTTGATTTTCTTTATTAGTTCAATTATTTTCATACTGCTAAAGGCTACCTGAAGATTGTCTTATTGCACTGCAAATAAATAAATAAATATAAATAAAATAACAATCAGAAATGAACAACATCTCAACATAAATTCCTGTCTAGACACCTGTCTCAAATAAAAGCCAGTGCAGTTTGGCGAATAAACTTAAAATAGATATCTGAAAAAAAAGATTCAGTTGAAAATATTTATTTAAAATGACTAACCAACTAACTAAATTACAAAAAGATAATTGAAAAAAGATAAAATAAATATTTCAGTTGCAAATATTTTTATTTAAAATAACTGAATAAATGCATATTTCATAATTATTTTATTCTGCTTAAAAATTGTCCATTGCAGAAAACCAGTTAAATAAAAATACCACAATAATTATATATTTGTTCTAAATATGAAAATAATAAAATATTTATAACTTTATTCTTTTTTATACCTCTTAATATATTATTATTAGTCATCATGTGACTGTGTGCAGTTTAAATTCTCTAGATCTTTACATCTGCATTAATGATGTCAAATGTTGCATTGACCTCTTGGTAACTGATAATTAGCCATGCTTCCTGTTGAGGACTCACTTCACTTCCCTCACACAATGTTTCTTCTCTTCTTTGAGACACTGGGAGGCTGAGGGAAAAGTTAAAGAACAAAATAAAACAGAGAGAGAATAAAAGCAAAAAGGCGAGGAGAGAGAGTGTGAATAAAAGCAAAAAGAAGTCAAGCTGCCCTTTCATTTACCTGCAATGAAAAAAAACACTAAATAGATTCTGTCCTTCAAAAGTCTTTATGGTAATAACTGAAATCTGACAGCGAAGCTATAAATGCCCCGCTTTTACCACAGTAATCACAATAAATATTCACGTTGACCGATCTTCGTAAAAACACCCTTTACAACTATTCTTCGGCACCCTGCTGAGAGGTTCATGGTAATTTCACTTATGATTGTAACTCGGTTTCCTGTTGGGAAATCAATGACATCATCCACGATAGGACTGGATAAAAGAAAAGAGAGTCATATTACTTTCACTAGAAACAGCTAGTGGCATAGATTTCAAATGGTTGAAATGTCAAGCTTTTGCCCATTCGCTCTCAGTTACATAAACTCAAGCTGAGGCGTTCTGAGAAGAACAGTGTGACGTCCTTTAAAGATTCACACGAACAGAAGGAAGTCTGTCTCCAGCCCTTCATTTTCTGCTTCCACTTCCAGATTTCATCCTCCCTCAACAAACACAAATACAAACACAACTCAACAATGTCAATGGCTGTAAATGTTTCTTTTTTTTTCTTTCTATTATTAAAATATATTAAACATATTAAACATGTTTGGGGTCAAAGTTTTCAGTAAGATTTTATTTTTTAATCTTTTTAAGGGTTGCTGCTGGTTCTTTACGCTCAAGTCAAAAATTAATGTTTTTTAAACGAAGCAAAAAATAGAACGTTCAAAAGAACAGCATTCTATCTGAA
Organism: Hybognathus amarus; assembly: GCA_030378365.1. Classification (NCBI taxonomy): domain Eukaryota; kingdom Metazoa; phylum Chordata; class Actinopteri; order Cypriniformes; family Leuciscidae; genus Hybognathus; species Hybognathus amarus. Next base: position 508,500 of record JAQIUQ010001233.1, on the reverse strand, counting down.
ACAAATCTTTTGTAACATTATAAATGTCTTTACTGAGACTTTTTGATCAATTTAATTCATCCCTGATGAATAAAAGTATTGGTTTTGTTTTATTTCTTTCCCCCAAAATAAAATGTTACATTCCAAATCTTTGAACAGTAGTGTTTGATGTTACAAAAGCTTCATTTCAGATAAATGCTGTTCTTTTGAACTTTCCATTCATCAAATAATCCTGAAATAAACTATATGAAGTGTTTTAAAAGGGTCATGAACTGGCTTTTTAAATTTTATTATATTGTTGTCTGAGGTCAACTTATGACGTTCGCTTGGTTTTTGCATTCAAAAACGTCAAAATTAATAAGTAATAGGCTATTTTGTACCCTAGTTTTGAGCCTATCTAAAAACGCTCGGTTTGTATGGGCGTCTCGCACTAAAGACTTGGAAGTAAATGCCCACTGCTGTGAGTGGATGACAGTTTTGCATATTATGATGAGTTTAACTCACCCGTCGGTGTTCTGAAAACGGCCAATGTTGTAAAATGGCAACCGGATTCGCCCATACATGTTCGACCCAGAGTCCGTTTGTTGTACAATTCCCGTCAGATCCAATATAGACGGCACAGCACCGTTCTTTACTCTTAATCGTTCTGCAAATCCAGTCTTGTTTACAAAACAATCCTCAGTGAAATGAAGCGAACAGACGACGATGTTTTACCTCATCAGCTGGAACGTCATTAAAAATAAAGTTTACCCATGCAGTCTTATTAGAATCCACAGGAAGCTTATGCAGAGACTGTCTTCCACAACCAGGCACTGCACAATATTCTGTATTGCTCAGTAGCTGGATCCGGTTTGTCATCATGAGGTAGGGATCTATGGCTATGTTTACACGGAAATCGATTCTAAAGAGAAAACGCAAAAGTGGCGTTGCGCCATCACTTTTATTCTGCGTTTAGACGAGCGTTTTGTGTGGGAAATCGCGTGCAAATGGTGACGCAAAGTGTGTGAAATTCAATGTAGTATGCACTTCAGGTGGCTAGGAGTGCATACTACAACACCAAGTCCACGCACCTGCGTATAACCTTCACTGTCAAGCAGACTTTTGCGTTTCTACCGTTTACACGGGAACGCGCGCGGTGGAGCGCTTTTAAGATTTCCACTCTGGAGGGTGGTTTCACTTTTTTGCGTTTTTAAGCCTCAAAACGCAGTCGCCGATGTAAACGAAAGGCACATCCGATAAAATATTTTTACGTTTTCACCCGGAATCGTTCTCGTGTAAACGGGGCCTATGTTATTTAGCTATGTGGAATGCGCAAATCGGTGGTCGGGGCTAAACCAGCCTTGTTGAAGAGGGTTGATCTTCTTCTGCGGGGTGGTGTTTTATCCTCTTTGACGTCATAGTTCCCCACTTTTAAAAACGAGTCGTTTGTTGAGGCTGGTGTCAATAAAAGCTTTTATTGGACTAACAAGGACGTTTTCAGTTTCTGAAACTCACAGAATATTCTTATAATATGATGACCTCTTAGATGTCAAAAGCTCAAGGAAAATTTTATTTCTTAGTTCATCACCCCTTTGAATGATCTGGAGGTGCAACAACATCCACTGTTTTCAAAGGCTCAGAGTGAATTTGAACAGTACATGCAGCATTACATGAATGAGCCGATCTACATTTTATAGGTCTCTTCGGGTGCTAGCGAGACTCCCTTTAAGTGCTACGAAGTTCTTGTCAAAAATCGCAATGATGCCATGATTACCCCCTCAAAACGCAGCTCCTTCCATGGCCTGATAACTACTTTAATATTTGGCCTTGATATCTACCCCATAGCAATATAAAGGGAGCACAATAGTAATGGGCCGTAAAGTCATCCCATTCTGCCGCTATTACCAAGAATGAGAGTCTGAGGTTCTAAAATCACTCAGGGCCACATGTGGGCATCCATTAAAAAGCCTTTAATGAATTACTCATAACCTCTGGGAAGACACCGCCGTCAATGACATCTCTTAGACGAAGCGTGCTTTTCAGTGGGCACAAAAAACGTATCCTGTAAGTACCAGAAACCTTGACCATCTGAGCACCGCTTTGCGCTGGATGTGTCACAGTCAGGGGTTAGCAGGGCTTCTGTTGCAAGTGCCATCATCTGCAGAGGTGCTGCTGAAGAGGAGGAAAGCAATATTACAGCTCGCTTTTCAAAAGCTGGAATGAACTGTTTCCAATGAGGGCCGTTACGAGGCTAAAGCCTAAAGTCCACTAGAGAACAACACTCCAGCTAAAAGCTCTGAATCAATGTCTCAGCTGTGGCAGAAATGCTTCTGTTCTGTCAAGAAACATTTACGAGATCTCTATTTTCTCGCTTTCAAATGATTCACATGGTCTTCTGAATATATGGATATAAGGATTTGATTATTCTATTAACTAATTAACTAATACGTCAGTCTTAAGGTGCAACATGACATAAATTTTGCGTAAACAAACGCCACTTTCAACTGAAGTGGCGTGTTTATCTATACGCATTTTGAGCTATCCGTGTGAAGGCGTGTATGTCTACGCCGTTAAATGTCCGAGTGATTCTGTGTGTATGTACACGGCGTTAAATGTCAGAGCTAAACAAAGCAAAATGTAGATCTACATCTGGGGAGCGATATTTTTTTCCTAGGATGGTAGGGGAAGACTCATAAATCGCATACAGTAATGTAACGTTAAGTCAACAGCATTCATAAACACACTGAAAAGCGATTATGCGTGTTGATAACACGTGAAAATGGAAATACAGAATTGGCGTGTCATACATACGCCATTTCATAAAACAGTTTACACCATGAAAGACAACTATAAATATAGCTGCGAGCAGCGATTGCGGGCCCAAGCCGGTAAAACATTTTACACCATGAAAGACAACTATAATGATATCTTATCAATAATTGTATTAGTGTCCACAACAATGGACAAAAACATTCTGTTTAATTAACACATTTTTAATTAATATTTTTATGTTTCTATAGGTTCACTTATAATGTTAAGTTTGTCTGTCTGAAATGATCCGTTCTAAGGGGTGTTTTTAAAAAATCCTTTAATGCTTGTCAGTAAATGGTCATTGTTCACAAAATATCAACTTGAATGAGTTTTTATGAATGAATGGTTGCACCCCCTGCTGGTTAGGATGACTAACAGCAGAGGGAGAGTTAGCTCGGTAATCTACTGCTTTTCCTGGATGTCAACCAAGCATGCCGCACAAGCCCACAAAAGTGAAGCCAAAACATCTCGATCGCCCCCCTGTGACCAGTCCTAGTATAGCTCATAACCCCCGCCTCCCCATGATATTCAATGGGACGCGAGACCAACTAAACAATTAAATTACACTTCACATATCCTTTTCCCAAAGATAGTTTCTGTCATTTACTGTAGTTTCTATCACGTTGATGTAATTTCAAGTGTTCGTTTTTAAAATAAGTTTGTTATTAGTTAGTTATGTGATGATAAAAACGGTGCTCTGACATCATGATTGAGAGCTGTGATTGACAGGTTCTCTGTGCGAGGTAGTCACTGAAGCACCAGCGGACTTTTTTCATAATGTTGACTATGTGGTTAGTAGTTGTATTTACCTTATTTTAACGAGGTTCTGCAATCAGCAGACATCATTGGAGAAGAACGAAGCAGACAGAGGCCACTTAATGAAAGTGCGGAACGTGTGCTTGAATTTGATTCAGCACGAATGAGGGCGCGGCCTTGATTTCGCAGCTTTACTTCCTGCTCACGACTGCGCATGACTGGTCCCGAAACACGCAAGTGCGCAGACTCAGGTCCCAAGATGTCAGCGTCATATCGAGACACTGGCAGCTTCAGTTCTCTCTGATGGAAAAGAGCGAAGGGGCGTCGTCCATCTTTTTTTTACAGTCTATGATGTCAACGTTGAATTTACAGTAGAATTTGAACTACTGAATTGTGGAAGCGAATTTTCAAAGCGAAATAAAATGGACCGAAAATTCCCTGTTGAATAATATAGGTTGTATTTTTATACAGTTTGAATATTTTGGAAGTGAAATATGAAATGTGAATATGGACTTTCATTTTTAATAATGAAAATGTGTTTGAAATGTTTTGAATTTAAATATTCACAGCTTACATATTCAACCATGCAGAATTTCAGCCCATACAAATGCAATGTATTAAAATGCAAGCAAGGTAAAACATTTGGCATTATTTTACTTCCATCATAATTCTAATATAATTAAAATGATTGATAAACATTTGTAGTCATAGTTAGCATTATAATTGTCATCTTTGGTGTGAATTTGAGTGTTGATGGGTATTATTTTTCTCCTTAATATTGTGCAAATTCAACAGCTTTACATGATGCCTCCCAGAAATCAAATGAAACATGCTAATGTCAGTTTGCATTAGCAGTATGGTCAGCATTAGCCTTATTAGCATACAGTAGCAGTACAGTGTTGGAGACTAACTTTGTCAGCTGCAGTTTTTACATTACGTGTGTGTGTGTGTGTGTGTATGTGTGTGTGTGTGTGTATATATATCAGGGTTTCCGCGGGCATTAAAAAGCATTAAAAGGCCTTAAATGGATTTTGTGAAAATTAAGGCCTTAAAAAGCATTAAAAATCATTAAATCTGATTCATACTGGCATTATTTTTTTATAGTTTTGAAGATAATTTTATATAAATTAATTTGAATATAGCCTTCATGATTAATAATTGTAAAATAAATTGTCACATTATAAACCTCTCTCTCCAAATATTTTATACTCTCTCCTAATTTTATAAGCACTAGCAAAATTAAAGTGTATTGCATAGTCGATGTTATAGGTCAATTTTTAAAATCATATTTTATAACTATATCTGGGCCATGGATGCATTAATCATTGCATCTGTGTGTATATACTGTGTGTATATATATATATATACATATATGGTTAGTCATGGGTCGTATATGGCATCAAAACATTTTAAAATGGCATTAAAAGGCATTAAAAAGGCATTAAATTTAATTTGAAGATACCTGCAGAAACCCTGATATATATATATATATATATATAAACACACACATACACACACACACATATATATATACACATATATATATATAGGGCCCTATAAAATCCGTTTTATTTTTTCCCAAATTACATTTTATTTTTTCCATTTTTATTTTTTAATTTTTGCAAATTCCGTTTTTTCCGTTTTAATTTTTGGGAATTCATTTTTTTTACCCTTTACTTTTATTTTAGTTGTAAAAAGAGTGTGCTTTTTATTCTGTGATCGCATATATATATATATATATATATATATATATATATATATATATATATATATATATATATATATATATATATATATATATATATATATGTATGGTATGGTATAATAACCAAAAGCTGCATTCAAATGCTAAAAGGGAATGTTAAACACTAAAAAAACTACTTCAACAGCACATCAAAAGCACTAAATAGACCTAAAGCAGTTACGAATTCTAATAAGCAATTATTTACACATCCCCACAAGTCACCATGCTTTGAGCAAAAACGCTAAATTAAATTATTCAAAATTGCTTATGGGTATTTCCCTAGCCACAAAGCTAATAGAACATGCAACAATATGAAACTCATTTATGCTTAGCCTTAATAGCTGCAAACAGCAAACTCAAACTTTTCAAACACTTCACAGAACTTCACAAGACTCTACAGGAAATCCCCTAAAGGGAGAATCCTATGCAGTTCTTTTGCAAGAAAAGAAAAAACCATGTTGTACAAAAGTAGGGCAAAATAGCATATACTGCAGTACGTCATAAATTATTATTTACATATAATAAATGCATTCCGTATAAAAAAAGAAAATATCACTCATCAAAGCATCAAATCCTGATTTGCTGTTGTATGGCTACCACAAAATTAACTAATTTGTCTTTCTCATGTCTGAGCATTGGTGATCAAACTGAGGTCAATAGCCTCTGAATTCTACATTCACCACCAAACATAACATTGCAAACTTGGATTTCAGTTTGAGTAAGAGCAGGTCAACACTTCCAGAGAAAACGGGAGTAGTGCCCTTAGTGTGTAGCTGGACATTTTGTGGCTTGTTATTTCAAATGTATAAGCAAGTCTTGGTGCTTCTCCTTGCTGGCAGCTCATCATGATAACCTCACCTTGGCATTTTTCCATTGTACATTCGTTAATATATTCCCAAAGGTTTTATAAACACATATTTGGATCTCCTCTCAATTTACATACATATTCCGTGTCTTGTGTGTGCGAGCTGTTTATGAGAGTTAAGGGTCATCTAGCTGCTGGAAAGTTGCTTAAGGTTAAGTGTCTTGGCAAGTCTTTTTCCCAGGAGGAAGCACTAGATGGAGTAACTCCAGTGAAAACAAGCAGGAATCTTTAACTAGTCAGCCTTGGGCTATCGTGAAAAGCTAAACTCACACACTCCTGCACTTGTTATCTAGAAATATTCACTAGTGTTTAAGTAAACACTTGTGTGATCATAAATAATCCATGAAATATTGGGAATAATTAAGACTTGGATGGTGAGAGAAGAGTCATTTAGTACACACAGTATAGCAGCAGTTGTGCTGTTTTCAACGCTAATAATAAGTAAAAAGTTTTCACGAGTACAATCTAAAAAAAAATAGTCATCTCAGACTGAACAAGCTTGTGTAACAATCAGAATTTGATCATTAATTCACCAACTTTACTCCACAAAACATAATTTTTCTCAAAGAGTGAACAAAGAGGAAATATTAACAGGCTATCAGTTATTGATAAAGCTGTTTAATAAAGCTAATTCCTGTAGTTTATAAACAAGATATCCAGAGTCAATCTAAAACTGGATTTTCAAAAATGAAAAATCTGCTAAAATGAAAAAAAAATGCCATGCTTTAGATTTCTGTTATATCTACTATTAAATAATATTAAAAATAGGACATTTCTACAAACATGTCTCCATTGTATTAGATATTTCTAAAACCCAAAAGGCAGATTTATTCAAGATCAAACAAGAAATTATGAAAGTGATTACTGGTTTATGTCTCAGAATATGTTTCTCTCGTTATCACACTAGAGGCTCAAGGGAGTCTGGGCAAGAGCTGAGTGTAATGAGACAAAACGAGACTAATAAACACAGCACCAAGAGATGCGACAAAAATGCATGTTATATCATTTTTGTGTTCATTACTTACTCTTTTTAAGAAGTGTAGTGTATGAGACCGCCTCAACTGTCATGCAGTTTCTATAAATCTCACTTTGAAAATGTTGCTAGTTTGAAGAACAGTCAGTGTTATTTTTCCCAATTTAAAAATAAAACAGTAACCATTTAATTAATAGATATAATTATGTTTGTGATGTTAATTTATTAAGTAAAATATATAACGCTATAAGATATAGTTGTTAGTATCACTTTATTTGTCCACATTATCACAAACTATAGTTCATTTGTTAAAATCTCCCTGTAGTCAATAATTGTATCCCTTAACTAAACTTTAAATCATCAAAATCACATATTTAAAAGTTTTTTCCAGTGAAAAAAAAGAATGTTCATGTGATGTATGTGTGTATATACATTTATAATATATATTATACATATAATATATACATATATAATATCAGAAATACCATAAAAATTGAGCTGGTATGTAATACTAACATCAAAATGTATTAGTTAGGGTTCGGTCACAACATAGTATTGTGCAATGAAATGCGCAAAATAAGTCTGTATTAATAACTGATAATCTGCCCTTATAATTTGTGAAAAAATTGTAGAGTTCAGATGCAAAAGCCTCTAAGTGCCATTTGAAATTTTCTTCTAAAATCATCATTTTTATCAAGCTTGTATATTTAAGTTCAGTAATTTCACTTAAATGGCAATGAAGATTACCTATTAATTGTAATTTAAGTGAAATTACTGAACTTAAATATACACGCTTGATAAAAATGGTCATTTTAGAAGAAAATTTAAAATGGCATTTAGAGGCTTTTGCATCTGAACTCTTCAATTATAAAAGTTGTTGATATTTTACTGCCCATTGAGGTGAAAACTGCAGTGAGTTGTATAGGTACAAAAATGAGGATAGAGGCGTGTATTTCCAATAAGCCGTTCAATGTTGGTAATATTGCCTTGATGCCTTTAAAAACTTATCTTAGAGGCCCATGATTTCTACACACCAGTTTTTTTAGCCATAAATATGTTTCAGATTTCCAACTCCTTCAATACCCCTACACCCCTAAGCATATTATAGCTGATTGTTTTTAAGTCAAGGTCAAAGGTCCTAGTCCATCCATCACAATCCAGTGAAATATTCAGCATTGGCAGAAACATCAGAAGGCTGACACAATAAAGCTAAACTTCTCAGTCATGTATCTGTCACTTCAGTCCCAGCATAACAACAGCCCCTGTGCCCTCTGCAAGACTTAACAGGAGGAAGGGCGCTTGCTTTTCACAACAAGCCTAGCCTCCAGAGAAAACGTATCGGGAGATTATTCTCGTTGACAGCTCACATTAGCAGATCAAAGGCAAACAGTTGGGCAACATTACTATTCCTTCTAATGTCTTCAGTCAGAGCAATCATTTGGCACACCTTTAACATTTAATGCACGTAGGAGGCAGCCCACTATCACCCACTCAGAGCTACAGCCCTTCATAACCACTACAGAGACTAAAAACAAGCTCTTGCATGACTAAAGTTTGATTTAGTTTCAAAGAAAAAGTTGATCCTTAAAAGTTAAGTGCACAGTTTCTTCAAACCATCTGTTCGTCTAAACCAGGGGTTCTCAACTCAGGCCCTCAAGGTCCATTTTCCGGTCCGTTTAGCTTAGACCTTGATCAAACTCACCTGCCTGGTAACTTTCTAGTAATCCTTAACTGTGTTCGAAATCGCCCTCCTATACTACCATTCACTATTCACTACATTACTTCACTAATATAGTCCACTTGAAGGAGTGAATGAAAATTCGGAGTGAGCGAATTCGGACCCTGAGTGTGCCGGAAGGGCTGCCACTTTTGCATAGTTTGTGATAAATTGGCAATACCAGTAGCAATGAAAATATTTATTTGAACTCTGTCATGGATACTACTAGCATGCATAAATCTTAATTATAAGATGAACCTTAAAGGATAATTCTGGTATTTAACACATTGAGTCTATTTTGTAATTTGTTTTGAATGAAATAGAGTGGTGGACTTAGAAATTTTGACAATGGGTCCTGTCTCAAGTTTTTGACTATTTTAGAATCGCCTGTGACAGCTTTTGACTGGGTGTCTATGGGCATGCACAAACATGTCCTTAAAACAACCCTTAACGTTCATTTTCAAAACTGTGCAACTCACCGAGTGGTTGGTGGTGTTTGTTGATGTTCCGAAACAAGTAGCGTAGCGAAATACCGTTTCTGTCATGTTTTGTCATTTTTTTAAATCGCATTGATGTCTGCTGGAGGACTCAGTGCTCGTTGATATTACTGCGCTAGCTACTGGAAACGGAAAGGGGTCTGTTTACATTTGGTTGTAGTCTTTTCGCACGGTTCTCCGTTCTTGCCATATTCGACCTATGTATTCGCTGTGTCTGTGACTTATTTTACGGTGTGCTAGACACCGTGTTCCGTACAGCGTCCTGGTTGTCGCCATCAAGTGGTCAGGAGTGTGCTAACGCTTCAGACTCAAACATCGAGCGGAAGTTTATACGCGGTTGTGAGGTATCTGAAAAAATAGTTCCACTATAGCAAACAACACGGATTAAAAGCATTCATTGCGCCGATATATTTGTTTTTAATCATCAACGAACATCACCAACCACTCGGTGAGTTACACAGTTTTAGAAAATGAATGTTTGTGCATGCCCATAGACACCCAGTCAAAAGCTGTCACAGGCGATTCAAAATAGTTAAACTTGAGACAGGACCCATTGTCAATTTCTAAGTCCACCACTCTATTTCATTCAAAACAAACAACAAAATAGACTCAATGTGTTAAATACCAGAATTATCCTTTAATATAGCTGTATGATATTACACTACACCCACATTGGACCAGCAGTTTGGAAAATGGTTGGATGAATGGTTCAGCTGCAGACCATCTTCTGGCGAGACTGAGCTATTGATTCGGCACAACCTCAACAGTGCATGATAGGTAACTGTAGAGTGTTCTCTAACGTGTGTACACTTGTTATTGTGGTGCATTATGGGATTAAATGAGTGCACTCAATAACGTCCACAATGGTTTCACACTACAAATGGCTGTCCCCTCAAATAGTACCCTACTTAAGTGTACAATGGGTGATTTTGGGCACAGCCCTTGTTCAGGTGTTTTTAGTTAGGATTAGAGTTAGAGTGTGTTTTTGATTCGATTAAAATGAACACTGGTGCAACTGCTCTGTTAATGCGGTTCATTTGAATAAGTGGAACGTTGCTATCCGAACCCTAAACAAGCAGACTGAAGCTGCTGAAAAGAAGGTTCTCGGTCCCCTTGCAAACAAACTCTGGTGTGAATGAATGAATGTTTTTTCTCATCATAGTCTCTAGACATGCTCTAGTCAACCGCTGTAGAGTGAAAACTGGTGAATGCAGTTTACAGGTTTCATAGAAAGAGAATGATGTGAGCACGTGTGATTGGCAGTGAGTCGTGTGTGCGGACCATTGCTCAATAAGAGAGGCAACGAGAAACAAAAAGACATGTGAAATAAAATCACATCATAATGTTTTAAAGAAGAGTGGTTTGATTATAGTGGTGGAAATAATGGTTGATGGACACAGAGACGGTAACAATTACACACTCACCAGCGTGCAAATTCAAAATACATCATTAGTTTAAATAGATGTTTTTGTGTGTGGGGGAGTTTCAGGCATGGTTAGATTACTATAAAAGAGTTTTTGCCTGTTTTGCACATTCACTTTTCTTGAAAATATTTAGCTATTAGATCTATTTAAATGCTTCAGTTTGTTTTCATATCATAATAATATAATATGTAAACAAATTGAAGCATTTAAACTGATAAATTAAATCACTACTTCAATTTTTTTTATATTGTATTAAATTAGGCCTATATTTTATTATATTATAAGCCTAAATAAAGAATCTCATAAGGGTATTGTTTAGGGCTCATTACCATTAAAAAGTTTGAAACCCCCAAAGAAAATATTGGAAATTCATAAGCAATAAACAATCATTTAAATTTGATGGTTTAATGCTTCCTGTACACAAGTAATTGGCTGTACAAAAACACTTCATAGTTTTCCCAAACCATCTAAGTGTAACGGCTTACTTTTCTTTCATATATATTCTATTATTGTAAAGAATTAAACTGTCCTGCAGAAGATTTTGTCAATTATTTTTCATAGGATTTCTTGGTAAAGACTGTAGAGTTAACAGCACTGTAAAACAATCTATCAGGTAACCTAAAATATGTTTCATTTAGTAACTTCTTAATTAAAAAATATGATTTAATACCAATAAGTTACATCAAGGGTCAAATAAAATAGAACCATTGTTTCTACGTATGCTGTACAGGTCGGGTATAAAGAATATTTTTGCTCAGGTGGCGAAAAAATGTCCGCTCAATAGAAACAAATTTTGCTCAGCAAGAAAAAAAATAGAGGGAACATTGATCAGTACCTTGGCTCCTCGCAGTAGATCATTTGTGTATGACAAAGGGATTTCTGCTGTTGTTTTGACTCTTTTACACATTTTATAAGCTCTTTGTGAGTTGTCAGCGTCATCATATACTGTATGCGCACATACAGCAAGCACATTTAGGCCAGCACACAGCATTGTTTTGGATGCTTGATAATTTTTGTCGTAAAATATACATCATAAAAGCATTTTTTTTTGTATCTTTAGGTTCTGTGTCGCAATATGACCGTATAAATGCTAAGCAAACCAGGACTAAAAGTATTATTTTCAGGGGTCCCACTTTATATTAAGTGGCTTTAAGTACTTACATCGAAAAATTAGTACAACATATTATTGTGTTCCTGTTGTATTGTAAAACACTTTTGCTGCTATTGTGGTATGATACGGGCGGGTAAGGGTAGGGACAGGTGTGGTAGTAGGGGTAGGTTTAAGGGTTAAGGTGTGAGGGATGGGTCAACTGTGTAATTCAGATGTAATTACATAAATTAATTACAGCTGTAATTACATGCTGGTATTTTTTAAAATATGAGTACAATGTAAAAACATGCATGTACACAATAAGTTCATTGTATCAAATTATTAATTTCAATGTAAGTACATAGTACTTAAAACCACTTAATATAAAGTGGGACCTTTTCTTGTACTTGTTTAGGGGCAAAAGAACCAAGAGAACCAAATTAAAGTGTGAGAACACCATTAAAAAGTGCAGGAAAATAAACCAGAGTTGAGAATATCGGCTCTAAATAATGGCAGATGGGGGTAGTTTTCATGAGAACAATATTTTCTGCAAGACTTTGGTGATCTCAGTCACGAAGCAATTACAAACTTCACATTTAATATAAGAAAAGCAAAAATTACTCTATGTTCCCTTATATAATTCAAAAAGGTAAGTTAGAACTGTCTAATGTTAAAGTGATGATGGATTGTACTGTGCAGTGTGTCTATTACACAGTACAAAACCAATGTCCCCAAAACTTTTATTTTCTTCTTTCTATAGTTTCATCTGTAAGGGCCATCCCTGGAGGAAATAGTGTATTTATGAAACAAAATGAACAATTCAAAAGCAAATGTCATTGAGAAGCTAAAATACAATGCAAATGTGAGATCTTTCTAAATCTAGGCATGACAAACTGCATCAACTGAAACACCAGTGAGAGTTTGCTGGAGATTTGAGCTGTCAGGGGTAATGAATGTCTCCTATCTAGGACAGGGCCATGTAAATGGTGCACAGAGAATGGTACAGGCTGGGGCACGGGTCCAGGGATGTCTGTGTTTTGGTGTGTGAGTGGGTGGACAGACCTCTGGCCTACAGGCATGCAACTCACCCAAGTTCCATTTAAGCCCAGAAGTGGTGGTAAGACAAGGGCAGCCCACAGGAACCAGGCTACACCATTTCCCCTCCAAGCCAGTGTTCACATTCAGTCGGTGTTGTTTGCCCTGTTAAGTGTGAGAAAAGAGCAGGAGAAGGTCATAGTATGCAGGTGAAACTCTGTTTGAAAACCTAGTGAGCTCCCCTAAATGGTGGATGAGTTGATGCATATTTTTTCTTTAATGACCCTAAACCAAAACCAACCTTAAAGGGTTAGTTCACCCAAAAATGAAAATTATGTCATTAATGACTCACCCTCATGTCGTTCCAAGCCCGTAAGACCTCCGTTCATCTTCGGAACACAGTTTAAGATATTTTAGATTTAGTTCGCGAGCTTTCTGTTCCTCCATTGAAAATGTATGTACCTTATACTGTCCATGTCCATAAAGGCAATACAGACATCATCAAAGTAGTCCATGTGACACCAGTGGGTTAGTTAGAATTTTTGAAGCATCAAAATTACTTTTTGGTCCAAACATAGCAGAAACAACGACTTTATTCAGCATTGTATTGTCTTCCGGTTCAGTTGTTGATGCACGTTCAGTGACGCTGGGTTAGCAGCTGACGCGCGTCTGGCGTGCTGAGCTTCGTTCACAGTCTGAGGGAGACCCACGCTATACAAAACAATCTTCGCAAACATGTCTAAGGATTTCCACACCGAGGAAGACTTGCATTTTTTTGCCCCATATTTATTTGAACCTGAATACACGGACGGATGCACCAAACACGCGTAGCCGCGTCTCACAGTCGCGTCTCACGTAGCGTAACCCACGTCACTGAACGCATATCAACAACTGAACCGGAAAACAATACAATGCTGAATAAAGTCGTTGTTTTTGCTATGTTTGGACCAAAAAGTATTTTCGATGCTTCAGAAAATTCGGAACTAACCCACTGGTGTCACATGGACTACTTTGATGATGTCTGTATTGCCTTTATGGACATGGACAGTATAAGGTACATACATTTTCAATGGAGGAACAGAAAGCTCTCAGACTAAATCTAAAATATCTTAAACTGTGTTCCGAAGATAACGAAGGTCTACGAGGCTTGGAACGAACATGAGGTGAGTCATTAATGACATAATTTTCATTTTGGGTGAGCTAACCCTTTAACCCTACCAACTCCCAAACCATAAACCAATTTTTTTTGAGTTAATGATCTGTAAGAATGGATCTTTATTAATACCAGTCATTGATTTGAGTAACTTTTTTGACATTTGTGTATAAAGTGTTTTATTTCTACAATATATGGTGTAAAAACGTCTTAGTGCTGCCCTCTTCAGGTTGAACGGTGGCTACAGCAGTTGAATTTTCATATTGGATGTTTCGCACTTTGTGACGTACGCAGGTTTCGAGCTCACCACGCTCTTGGTACGAGCGGCAGTATAAAACCAGCTTGTTTGGTCAAAACCACTGTAGCGAGTCAGGAGTTGGAATTGCGAGTATTGAAATCGATCAGGATACAGTGTTTTAGCATCTATTTTGTCCCCTCTATCTCCGCTGGGGTCTGCCAAATTGTTCAGCATTTCTTGAACATTGCCAGTGGGTGGAGTCAGGCTCTGACCAGGGGTTTAGGTAAGCAATAAGGTACGAGAGGCTGTGATGTCTCGTGAATAAGTGACGGCTGAAGGGCGATTGTTAGGCACGACGCGGAGCGCACTTGCCTTGAGTACCTTATTGCTTTTATAAAACGGTTGCCACACAATATTAAATTAAAAAAACAATGTATTAGTTCAACTTTTTTAGAAGTAAAATCACTAAAAGCCATCCTTCCGCTGAGAAAAAATGAGTCCTTCAGGCCGTGAACAGCAACAACGTTCCAATTTGTAAATGCATGAAAGCTCAAATCAGAACAACACGTAGAACTGCAGTGTTGCGCAAACGATGGCAGAATAGAACCGTTGGGTGAAAGCAGCCGTAGCCATGTTTTATCGTGAATAAAGCACAGCTCTTGACCAATCAGAATCAAGTTTTAAAATTACCCTTTAAATATGATTTGCGTAGTACTTGAGTGGGCTATATTTTGTATGTCAATATATAAATCACTCACTTAAAAAAATAATAATAATTCTGAGACTTTTCTCAAAACATCCTTATACAGTGTATATACTGTATGCAATGGAACAAGGTTACCAACATTCTTCAAAACATCCTTTCTTGTGTTCCACAGAAGAAAGTAGAGTCATACAAGTTTTGATCCATATACGGGGGAATAGATGATGGCACAATATTACATTTTGGGTGAACTACAAAAATGTGTCATCTTCACACAAAGTTATATGGCTTGATAACATTTGGAATATAGTATGCTAGTCTACAGTATGTGTCCTTTTTAATTCTTGAAAGCTTATAATAGTGTGATGGTTCTTAAATTCTTTAAAAGTCCAACAACTAGTTCAGCACAAAACTAGCACTCACCATCTTAACCCTCTGGGGACAAAGCCCTTTTTGGTCCGTTTACTCTGTTTTTACATTTGGGCTTATAAACTATATGTAATGGAGATGGAACACTATGTGTTTGGTATCTATGGATTCAGAAGACCCTAAGCTAACATAAGCATGCATGTAATGTGTTTATAAAGGAAGTATGAGTGAAAAATGTACAATATACTAGAGAATTTCAAAAACGGAAATTCGATTTTTGTCATTGATTTCTGAAAATCACACATCACACAACAATAGTGAACAGTTTTTGAACAAAAAATATATTTGTCAAAGCCTTTGCTTGACAGACAAAATCAAACTTTATTTACAAATAGTCCCAGGCGTTTTTCTTAGCAATGCTTCGAATTTTCTAAGCAATGCTTTCTCCTCGTCACTCTCCAGTAATTGTTCCAGAGCCTGTTCCACCGTAAATCGTTTACAGCTTGCCATCATAAAAGAGCTAAAATAATAAATAATGCTATAATATTATGTATATATAAGTCTTCTGTCTCTCTCTCATATTAATCTCAGTGCGCTCTCGCTCCGTAAAGCCTTGTTTATACTCAATGCGTCTGTTCGCTTTCTGACGTCTCCTCCACCACTCGATGCTGTTTGTGTCATATCCCTTACTATATAGTACCACCCCTTGCTTGACTACAGAGTCCTCTGATTTGCTAGAATATGTCATGGTAACCTTTCCCTGATTGGGTAAGAAAAATATTTCTCCATTGGCCATTTTTCCATAGGTTGTTGCTTGTGAATCTGCAAACGAAATCTGATGAAGACGCTAAAAAAGAACGCACCTCTCTATCATGAATAGTTTTTAAGATATTTGTAAAAGTATGTCATTTTGGGCGGTACCACCCAATCCGCCCTCAGAGGGTTAAACAGACTTGACTAGCTGGTAGATTTAGCATTATTAGGCCAAGGAGACTTCAAATGCACAGATATGATCCGCCACTGCAGACCAGCAGAGAGAAATTAACGTTCTCACATCCAGAGGCACTGACAACCTTCCATTTGCAATACGGTTCTCAGCTCACATTTAGAAACATCAGTCTAGTTCAATATTGTGATAATTTTAATTATCACATTTATAAAGTGGAGTGTTGTCTATGTACAGACTTAAAAGTAAGATAAATGATAAAGCTTCCAAAATAAGTCATAATTACCACCTACTGAATTTGACAAGTTAGATGCTATAATGCACGTTTTATTTTTATCTTAAAGTGAGTTGTACAAACTTCAAAGTTTGACTATTCAAAACTAATTCTGATCCGTCTCTGAAAATCCAAGAATAACAGCAAATGAATTCTGCACAGAACTGAATTCAGTATTTTATAAGTCTGCTTTATGTTGAATTGAAACAGTCAAGGACATTTTTATGCAGACTGAGATGCATTCATTTAAATTTCTGGCCCATTATAATATTCACAGTCTCACAATAATCTCAATGTCTTATATTCTCTATGAGCCGTAGAGCTTGATTAAATGTTCTCATACAGAAATGTAAAGTAATGCAGCTGGAGCAATTCCATAAGGTTTTATTATTAGTTCGAACAACATTACAATGTCTTACAAACTTTAAAACTAGGGCTTTATATGTGTTATTGTGCAAATATGAGTTGGTCTTTGTATAACCATCTCTAAACATCTAAAGCATCTCTCACCTGCTTGTATTTGTTATATTCGCATGTAGTACTGTTGTATGAAAATGTTGACAATGCATAAGGCAATATTTAGCCATAATTCAGATCAGATCAAAAGTGCACAAACATAAAACAACAGAAAGTGTCTCTGCAGTTGTTAATTGCTTAATATCACGGTTGATCATTAAGTGCCGCAATCAGGATGTCAAAAGCGCAAACACTGATTAGCACATGCTAATGAGCGAGAGAAGTGTTTACCTCTTGGAGAAGGAAGGCCAGAGAACGGTCTTGTATAACCAACACAGGCAAATCCGTCATCTTCTGTGTATGAAACAAGGTCTCCACTGTGGCCATGATCTGGTTCGAAGCGGCTCTCGAGACCACCCAGTGTTACAATGGTGTCTATCTGCAAACAGATGAGTGATGAGCAAGCAAATAAATAAATTAACCAATGAACAATTAAATGAACAGATGAATGATTGATGCTCTTAAAGTGCTATTGCACAAACAACAACTAATCAAATGAATGAATGAATAAATGAATGATTGTGGGAGCAAAGTATTTGTTTTTTTGTCATGCAACTTCAGGATAGATTTCCTTAAAGTGCTATTGCACAAACAAAAGAATGAATTAATGAACGACAAACAAATCAGCGATTTTAGGAGTAAAGCTGTGGATTATGATTTAAGTAACTCCAGAATAACATTTCTTAAACACATGAAACAAACAATGAATCAAGAAAACGAATGAATTAACAATTGAATGAATAAATCAACAAATAAATGAATAAATCAACAAACAAACGATCAATTGAATGGGTAAACAAATCAATCAATCAATAAATGTTGCTTTTGCACTAACAAATGAAAAAACAAACAAATGAAATAAAGCTGCAAACAGAGCACGGTAGGCAGAATGTAATGATAATAAATATAGGAGAACTATGTCGAATCATTTGTATTTGCCACACTTCCTGCTACCAGCAGGTGGCGCTATTGCTATAACCAAATATGAGAATGGTCCTGTGTTCAGGACAGGACTCTTGTCAAACATGTGAAGTTTGGGGCAGATTGGACTTTGTATGCCTGAGTTACTGCAGGCTGTCTGTGGTTGCCTGGCAACATAGGAACTGCAAGCAATATTGTACTATATGACATTCATGCACAAATCACCAAAAGGCTGAAATTGGGTGTACATTTGTCAGGCCGCCAAGGGCACACCCTTTGACGAAAACTCTAAGATGTTCGCATTTAACGTCGCAAAGGCCTTAAGATTATACTTGCCAACTTTGAAGAGGATTAGATCAAAACTGTAGGAGAAGTTTGTTAAAGTACAACATCAGGAAATTATGAAAAATGCACAAAATCTAGGAGGAAGTTCAAAATAGCTGACTTCCTATTGTGTTTAGGACTTTGCTCCATGAGACTTTTTTGTAGGTATTGTATCATTACATGTGTGTGCCAAATTTCATACCTGTGCGTGAAACGTAGAGATGGGCAAAATTTGGGGGCAATAATTTAAAGAATTTGCACCACTTTCGAGCATGATTTAGGCCCTCTAAATAGAAAGAAGAATAAACTGAGCAAAAACAATAGGGTCCTCTCACCATCGGTGCTCGGGCCCTGAATAAATGAACGAATGGACAAAAGAAATTAGTGATTGTGAGAGCAAAGCAATGGATAAAGGTCATTTATGCCAACCCAGTTTTAACTAGTGAACGAACGAACAAACAAATGAAATGAAAAAGCGTACAAACGAACGAAATGTTTGTGTGACAGATTCTGCAAGTTGAGGATAAATGTTCTGAAAGTGCTGTTGCAAATTTGCACCGGTAGCTTTTCCTTCCCACAGAAGCCAAAAGATGATGTGCGTCTTCACTTAAACAACAGAGTCATACATTATGGAACGTCTATTCCGAGGGAACAGTGTGGACTGGAAAGCGTTCACTTGGCAGAATGTCTTTGATATTTGCTCTCCAGATCGTTTGTCCGACTGCTGCAAATGTACCTATCAGCCTGTGAGATACAACAACTCTACAGAGTCTCCTTTAAAATGCACAGTGGTAATCAACACTTCACTGCCAGCCCCCACTGGCTCATTTAAATAGCGGGACTTATGAGACATCTGACACATAAATTGTTCAAGTTACAGTGCCTCTGTAATTATGTGGACTGATTGCAAAACTTTTCTAAAAAGCGAAGCAGAAATGATGATATGTTCGCAACTTGTACTTGGAGTCTGAGGTCAAAGAATACCTTTTCATTCCCTGCAAAGTCTAATACGGCAGTTCAGACTTTTCTCACAAGCCATTTCTGTAAAACTTATTCTGTCCAAAGAACTGCTCAATTAGACAACACAAACTTGTAAAACAAACAACTAGCCTGGATGCCAGCCCGAACTCCGCCACAACATTTTTTGCACGGGAAGTTCAATTCTGCAACTTGAATCTATTGAGGAGTCCAGTACTGATCTGGCAAACAATGTTCGCGCCAATCAAATTGCCAGGGCGGGCTTTATACGATGATGGACAGATTGATCTGCAAGTAATCATCACGTTATCAACGTTTCGCTGTCGCGTCTGTTGTAAAATAAATCGACAGCGCATTAATTTTAATAGACAAACAGAACTGCAATCAAGGCATTTGTCGATCGGAAAGATATTTTGCCGTCCTTCCCACATGATTCGGGAAAAGTGTAACTTATCAGCTGGCTCCGATGGTCACTGAAGAAGATGTGTAATGAAAAGCCTGTGGTCGTTGTGGTTTCTGCTTTGGTCGCACTCATTGAGGAGTAAGTAAAAGAAGCAACACTCGTTATTTAACTTCTAGAATAAGTAAGTTCTGTAGTTGAAAACTGCGCTATGCAAAGGAGTTGACTTACTGCGTTGCTCTGATTAGTTGTCAGGTTCTACCGACTATCCAATTGAGTGCAGAGTTGTTGTTTTTTCCTGGTTCGAGTTACTGACACGCCTCATAATCAAATCTTAATGGAGCGGTCTCAGACTCATATTCTCTATAGATATGAGATATGGCAAAGTCAGGCTAACAAACAACCACAGCTTGGTCTTGCTTTTGGTCTTGGTCGTGCAACATGCATCAAACAGTACATAATGTCAGATGGGCGCTCTGTTGTTGTGTCATCTTAGGCTGAAAACACCCAGATTGGGGTCAACACTTTAAAATAAGCAGATAAATAAACATTTCAAGCTGTAGTCACGTTGACAATGAAAGACTGACAAAGAATAGCTAGCCTTAGTCACTTCTAAAAGTGTTACTTGACTTTCGTGAGAGCTTCAAGACACAAAAGGTAGTGCTGAGTACAGAGGTGAATATAAACACAATAGGAAAAGCTGAGAAGGCCATAGTATGCATGTCGATTGAGCTTAGAGGCTCGTATATTGGTAAAACGCTGGAGTGTCTGTGACTGTGATGGGCATCTCTGTGAGGACCAACAACAGTCTGAACAAAGCCTCTAGAGCTTCAGACCTGAGCTTTAGAGGAGGAGCAGACAGACACACACACACACAATATCCATACAAAACATCTCTGACAGCTCCTGGAGGATGTGAATTCACACTGAAGCTGAGGTGTGAGCTCACCTTTTATGCTTGACAGGTAAAAGAAAAAGTGAAAATGTACACTGCTGTTCTTCTAACTCAGTTTTCACAATGAATTTGAGTAACTACTTTTCTTTCCATTGTAATGATACTCATCTCAAAACTTATATTTTGTGTTTTAGCACACATACTCCCTGCACCCCAGCTTGGTAGAGCAACACACTTTGATATGTAATCACAAAAGGGCCGGTTTAAACCTGGTAACATTCATTTAAATGCTTTCTGTGACTATTTGATTAATGGAATTTTTGCAGTAACCAAACAGTTGATGGGCCTCATTGACTTGCATAGTATGGAAATAAAAATGGAAGTCAATGAGCCCATCGACTGTTTGATTGCAAGACATTCTTTAAAGGTTTTGGAATGACTTAAGGGGCAGTAAATGATGGCAGAAATTCATTTTGGGTGAACTATCCCATTAAGCCCTACTTTAAGGAGTAGTTTAAAAATATAAATAAATATAAATAAATAAATAAAAATAATTTTTTTTACAAAAATAGTACTTTAAAAAAAACTTTTGCTGATAATTTACTCACCCCCATGTCATCCAAGATGTCCTTGTCTTTCTTCTTCAGTCGATAAGAAGATTAAAGTTTTTGATGAAAAATATATTCCAGGATTTTTCTCCATATAATGGACTTCAATGGGAACCAAGCGGTTCAAGGTCCAAATGAGAGTTTCAGTGCAGCTTTAAGTTTTATCAGCACAAATGCTCGCCTTGCTCTGTTCTGTGATGAGCGCTTCGTGACTCTCCTGTTTAAACTCGTTCATCAAAATGAACAAATCTTTTTTTGAGTCATGACTTCGAAGTGTCCAGAATAAGACCCTTATTTATCGTTTAATGCCCTTTGAAGCTGCACTGAAAACTCTCATTTGGACCTTGAACCGTTTGGGTTCCCATTGAAGTCCACTATATGGAGAAAATCCTGGAATGTTTTCATCAAAAACCTTAATTTCTTTTCCGACTGGAAGGAGAGACATGGTCATCTTGGATGACATGGGGGTGAGTAAATTATCAGCAAAAGTTTTCAAAAAAGTGAACTAATCCTTTAAGCAAATCTAAACTCATAGCATTTAATATGAAACCTAAATTAAATTTAAACCTAAATATTTTTAATTATTATCTAAATATGTATAAGATATATTTCCAACCATTAACATGCAATTAAGTATCCTAAATCATTACATTATGTTCACACTTTTTTAATAATAGGTACACATTACATAAGGGTTAACATTCTTTTCTTTCCATTTCAGATGTAATTTATTTTAAAGAAAGTAACGACACAGTTTACTGCTTTTTTTTCATCCACAATTTAGCCATAATTGATTGGCACTGGCAGTTAAGTTGCGGTTCATTACGACAGATCTACAAATGCAAAGTGGTCATTTGTTTCTGAGGCGCAAATGGGGTCAAAAAGTTGGGAGCGGGTCTGAAGCATAAGACAGAAACATCCAGAAGGACAGACAGAGAGAGATTCAGCTGAGGAGAGATAGAGTCCAACCTGCAATTTCTGTGCTTTGATCTCCTCCACCATAATGGCCAAGCACTTAGTGAAGTCTGTCAGATCCTGGTCAGGCGTTTCCATTAGCCTGCAGTTCTGGAGCAAAATAAGTCAAATTGGAAGACAGTATGTGGATAGCTGACAAATAAAACATCAATAATTTTGGTAAAACTATGAATGCATAATTGGTCAACATCTTTTTTTTTCCACAAGTTTTACTCACATTTTGTATGCACACAGTCTAGTTATGTGTTAAGCACCAGATTCAGCAAAGGATTTATGCAAATCAAGAAACGGTGTAAACGGAAATAAGCCTAATATTACTTTCAGCATGCAAATAGCATCTATAATGAGACTAATTTACATCGAAAGGAGGAAAAAAAAACTCAAGGTGACTTTGTTTACATACTCTGCACATTTATTACCTCTTCAACATCATAGAAGGACGTCTGTGATTAAAAAAGCATGTTTGGGTTGAAATACTGTGTGAAAAAGTTAATCCTATTAAATCTTTCTCTGATTCTAAAAAATAAAAAATAAAAGTTTCTAACCAAAAAAAAAAATAAAGTTTAGAAACTTTAGAGTTGATACACTGACAGACTGCCTCCTGGCTTCTCGCATTTTGTCTGATCGCGCTTTGTGTTTTGTAAATGGGATCTCTTGCTGTGCGAATTCTTTGAGTGTCAGGAAGGGCAGAGGCGAACGTTGCTCGTTTTCCAGTCTCAGTTCCCTCGAACGGCTGCATATACACGACCGTCACAGGTGACTTCTCAAACGCAGCAGGTACCACAAAAAATCACGCATCTAAACGTCAGCTGTGGAGCTTGTTTCTGTTCCTTCCTTTATCCTCCACAGAGCATCACTCTAGTTTTTATTCCATTTCAAACTCATTTAAATTCAAGCGTCATGGTCTGTCAGACTTCGGTTCCCCCAAAAGCTGCGTACACCAGCTTAGGAATGACATCAAAATGCATGTATGCAGGATTATAACAATGCAAATAACCTCTGCTACTGATTACTTAGCAGATGGTTTTCATTCAAACTGACGTACAGTACACTAATTTCAGAGACGGTCCCGCAGGAGAAGAGTGCTTTGCTCAAGGGCACAGTGGAGGCCTCTCGGTAACACTTCACAGGTTCACCAGCTTTGTTAAGAGCTTTAGCCACTAGACTGATACCACACTGCACCTTTCCAGAATGACAGGAAGTCAGTGGTGTGAATCTGTGAAATCTACATGACTTGAGGAAGTGAGTGGCAGGGGGCCATAGCTGGAAAGGACAAAATATGAATCTCAATCAGAAAGTCAACTTTGTGTGCCAGATAAACAATATTGCAAAAGAGCTTACATTAATATTTAACATATTTTTATACCAGTTTTGGAGAATTTATGGATATATTTATACCAGTGGCTCTCAAAGGGGTTTGCTTCAAGGAAACAAGAACAAAATAAGTTTGTCATACTGAAGTACAAAAAATTGCCTAAAATCAAACATTGAAAAATTCATTCATATTACTATGAACTTTACAGGCCAAATATTATGGATATGTACTAGAGCCTGACAGATAAAGTATTTTTGAAGGCCGATACACGATACAAATATTTGTTGGTTTTAAAATCCAAATATTCCGATATATCGGCCAATATTTTCTTTTTCTTCAGAAATGCACAACAAAACATTAACAGATTTCCCTAACATTAGTTATTTGTAGTTCTTTATGAGTTTTAACTAAAATAATATGATAATACATTTGTAGGAGCATTAATTGTTTTCTATTTATTATTGGTTATTCACTGAAACCGAAATTAAAGGTGAAATCAAGTGAGATCTACAGTCTGTATTACTATATTAAAGCATGTGCAAACATATGAAAATAAAAGGAAGGTAAAAGAGACATCACAAGAGAGTCCCAGAGAGACTACGCTTACCTTTTCTGTGTAAAACGCTTTGACCTCTGGCAGGATTGAATCAAAGTCTCCATTTATGTAGTCTGGGAGAAAACTTGATGGAGAAGAGAGAGAGAGAGAGAGAAGAGGGTGATGGGTAAAAAGGCACAATTTGAGCAGCCATCGGATCCTTTATTCATGTGAAATGAAGGTGCGTCTCTGACACGGGCCATGGAAAGCTTCAGTGACAGGACCCCACTAGAGCCATTCAACGCCTGCCAGTCACAGCACTATCTGTCCCCAGACATGACAAAAGCGACACAGACAGCCTCTTGACACAGTGAGGGGTTGAGAGAGAATTCATGCACGCTGCCACCGCTGCACCCCAAACTTTTGCAACATAGATTTGCGATATATATGGAGGCAATGACAAGATTTTCTTCGCTCAGACGGGCAGAGTATTCATTTTGAGAAAGGCAGATCATGTTGCGGCTTCTTCCGTTTTCTTCCCTGAAGAAGAAAGGCAGCGTGGGTATAGGTAGGCATTAAAGCATAAAGACTTGATGTCACGATTTCACGGTCCGCCGGGCGGTGCATGTAGCCGCTGAATGAGCAGAGATGCGCTGCCGAGCTGGTTTAATAATAACACGGCAGTGGATTACAGGAGCACTATCTTCATCTCACGGATGAATCTCGAGGCCCGACGAGGAGAACACCGGCTGTGTTAAAAACAGGTTGTGTGTGGATAAAGCAAGTACAATGCTACTAAATTGACAAGACAATCATTAGCTTTACTGCTTATATGTTCAAAATGAATTATTAATTTAGTCCTTTTAAACAACAAATAATAGGAAAATAAGAAATGCAATTCTGTTTTTAATGACTTTTTTTAGAGGCAGCGTAAATGGAATCCAATTCTTGGAATAAACTGTGTATAAAAACAGCAATATAGAGCTGTGCATTATATCGAAATATCACAATGGCTTGCAATAACTGGGGTCATGAACAAAAGACAAGAAGAAAATCCCTTACTACTCTTGATTAAATAACTTTTGTAGCATTAATAAGAGTCAGTATATAGCCATGTCCACACGTTTGAAAACGTATATTTTTCTCTCCGTTTTGGCCTTCCGTCCACACTGAGACGCCGTTTTAAGTCAACAAAAACGTATCGTTTGGAAAACGCTCTCCAAAGTGGATAAATTTGAAAACGCCGTTTTCGCGTTGTAGTGTGGACAGTGAAACCGGAGGTATTTCAAAACGATGACGTAAGTTTAGTCATGTGATCCATGTAGAACCAATAGATATTCATGTTTATCGGTATTGTGCCTGTTATGTGTTATTCATTTTTACACTCTTGCTAAAATATGTTACTTTCTATGTACTTGTGCTATTCTTCATAGCACAGTACTGCAAAGATGACAGATAATGTAGCCTACTCACATTTGCTGTCCTGCGGCAAAACAGGAGAGCAGTTGCGTTTTAGACCAAACATATGGCGACTGAATGCGACCTGGACGCATCCGTGATGGTGAGATATTTTGCTAAATAAAATTATCCTGTTATTGTGCGATAACATTATTATTTATTTTCCCATCTGTATCATCTCAGTGAGCTTTTGTGAAGTTTCACGCATGCGCAGTAAAGTGAATTTAGAAGTTTCTCATCCACACTGAAACGTCGGAAAACGCCTGAAAACGCTAGTGTGGACGGAGAGCGTTTTTAAACGAAAACCCAGTTTTCAAATCTATCCGGATTAATGTGGACATAGCCTATATTTAATTCATAGAGTGAATTAAGACACTAAGGCCGCGTCCACACTACTGCGTTTCGTATAAAAACGGAGACCTTTTGCTTGTTACGTTTGCACCTCTCGTACAGACTAAAATGGAAAAAACGAAGAAGATTAGAAACGCTGCAGCTTCGTTTTTGCGTTTTGAATCTCCGGATGACGTTTTAGTAAAGACGGGACAAAACAGAGGACTTTAGAAATAATGACGCAGAGGCTGATGCTTGGCTCTATGATTGGGTGTCATCAGTCATGACGTATCCTTCCCTGATTCATCAGCGACTGTTTAGAGCCGGCATGCGCATACCCAGTGCTGGTGAAGGGTCACGTGATCCGTGTTTTCAGTTGTTTTAATGTGGATGGAAATCAATTCTAATACGCAGATGAAACACTGGTGTGGACGGAGATCATATTCGTTTTAATTCTCCATTTTTAAACGAAAACGCAGTAGTGTGGATGGGCCTAAGGGTGTATTCACACCTGCCTTGTTTGGTTCGATTGAATTTTACTTTAGTTCGTTTCCCCCTTGGTGTGGACTTTTTGGCCAGGTGTGAATACAGCAATCGAACTCGGGTGAGGACCAAACAACTGAACCGAGACCCAGCTGAACTCAGTACGGTTCCAAACAAACTCTGGTACGGTTCGTTTACGGTGTGTACATGAACCGACCCACTTGCAAGAAAGTTCTGCGCCTTTGAGTTAACAGGCTTCCGTAGTCGGAGTTGTGTTATGGGAAAGTGATCTGTTGTCGCCTACTACATTCTCTATGAATGAAAACTTTATACCTTATCCATCTTCTGCGCGTCATGGTAGGTGCACGAGCGCATGTTCTCTCCACCGGAACTGTCTTGCTGCACATCGTTGTCTTCTCAAAATCCAAATTACATATCGTATAGATGACATTGTATCATATGATACTCATTAGTTTTTTTCATATTGCGTTTGTAAAGAATAACACAAAATTAGTAAAAGAACAAATATTGCAGTACGAAATATCTCCATGCTAAGCCTTTTTTGCACTTCCTGATTTCCCTACTTGAGAATCCTTGTCCAATGAATGGACGACACATGTGGTTTTGTTTACAAATTTTGGTTTACTTGCAAAAAGAGCAGTGTAAAAGCGAACCATACCAAAAAATAAAAATAAAATTATTTGGTCCGGACCAAAGCAAGTGAACTTTCAGACTTTCCTGGTGTGAATGAATACACCCTAAGATTCAGAATGACAATCAAAACAGATGGAGTAAATTGGAGTCAATTGAGTCTTTCACAGTCCTATAGCTCGTCCTGGGTCAACAATTAATTCGTTAACTTTAGGCATTTTGATTCATATGCTATTTAATGTTGATACTCACATTTAATTTACAATGTATATGATATTGCTTGTTTCTTCTTCTTTATCTGTGGTTTGATCAGGAGATTCAGCACTCTTTTAGAAGATGCCTAATAGCCCCCCTACCATATAACAGTGAAAACATGGAAAGCCAGAAATCATTGGAAGGGAAGCATTGTCTCATAAATTATGGAAATTTCCATCAATGGCAGGGGAAAGAGTTAATGGGACATTCTATCAACAGGGGTTCAAAATGTGAAAGCCATTAATGGAACCGTTTCATATAAATCACAAAGTGATCAGGCATATTATATCATCTTAAGAAGATTCAACGTGGTTACAATTTGTGCACCTACTAATTGTATTTTAAGCCCCAATTAATCTTTCTGCCAAAAAAGCTGGATCATCTAGATCACTTCTGCCTTTGACCAAGGGTTCAATGTGCAAGAAAAAGCAATTCAAAGCAATGAACAGGTTTAAAGTTTCCTGTTGTGTGCGTGCCAACAGACTCCCCATTAAACAGGAAACCATAAATAACCCTCAGCAGTGACAGTTCTGCGGCCACATTAAGGTGAAGCTAAATTAAACCTTTCCTTTTGACATTTTATCAGCAAAACAGTTCTTCCCACAGCAGAGCACAAAATTGGAGGCAAAATACACCTCTTTTACATTCAAATTAAAGTGTCACTTAAAGTTAATCGTAACGCAGGGACTATACCTCGTTGGAAAAGAACTCGATTTGGACCGGCACAGAGAAAATTAGAATTAAGAATTGAAGTAATTCCAGAAGGTCAAGACCAACGCCAATGGGGAGAACCAGGGATCAGACACCCTGTCGCATCAGATGCTTCTTTCATTTTGTCACAGCCCAAAGAGACAAGACAGACAGACGAGATCACAGTTATCAGTCTGGCTTCCTTGCTGTTTTCTAGTTACGCACTCTAAAATAACATCAATGAGGATGTGGGGAGGTGAAAATTGGGCTCCCAAGTGACATTCAGGAACAAAACTACATGCAAATCCTTAAACGTCTTGTATTTTGTTGCAGCCTTTGTTTTCTAATAAGTGATGCGACTGTTCATCAACAGGGGAGCTAGGTATTGGCTGCATTTGGCGTAGCACAAATTTCGCTCTATTTTTAAGTCAATAAGCCCACTCAGGACTTAAATAACAGATCGCCTGCTTTATGCCTGGCAGTTTCACACACCTCTCAGAAGTCCCCCTCAAGAGACCTCTTCAGCTGTTGCTTCATTACAGGCAGTCTGGTGAAATCATAAAGCAACCCCTCCTGAGTGGATCGTCTGAGCAGACGATCAGCTTTTGATTATGCCTCGGAGTTCATTTTAGAGTCCTTCATAATCAGTAAAGGTCACACAAGTTCTTCGAATAACAACAGCTGCACAACAAGTACCGAGCTGAAATACTATACAATACTGTGTATCCATGGTGACACACATTGTTTCTGAATAATCATACTGAACTTCCCTGCTTCATATTATGCACATTTGTCATGATAATGAAGTCACTACTGGCTTAAGTGCCTGATAATTTACTTCAACATTTAAGTCCCCCTGTAGTCAATAATTTTGAAAACAAAAAAATTTGTCATGTCTTTAAATAGCTTGAAAGTAACTGTACATCCTTGCAACATTTAGTATACGCGGTTCTATGGATATGCAAATGAACCCCGCCTCTACTCACTCACACCAGATTATAGATCCACTCGTTGACCCAGATTGGTTTAGTTTGGTAGTTTGTCAGAAACACCAGAATTTTCAAACCACATTTTCTTTGGTTCACTGCAGTTTTAAAGAGAAAATACTCCTTAATGGTGTTGACTTATGAATGTGCACACGATTTGTCTTAAAGCATTTTAAAAACAACACAGACATATAAACAACATTAAAAGCTTGATTTTCACCACAGGGGCACTGTAACAGATGGACATTTCATTGCCAATCATAACAACAGTAAGGAATGGGAATAGCCAAAAACTTATATTCTTACATTATAAGTAGATTAAAAGAGGAAAGAAAAAGGTTGGATCTAAAATTGTATTTATTCCTGTGATGGCAAAGCTGAATTTTCAGCAGCCTTTACGCTAATTCTTCAGATTACCATTAACCTGTCACAGTCATCGTCTGCACTAGTCTGTCTTTGTCATCACTATACACTTCCCAGGATCCCGCTTTCTCCTCACCTGAACTCACCTCCTCATTAGCCACCTGTTTCCCGTTATGATCGTCTGTGTCACCTGTCCTCACCTTGTTATTGTTCATTTGTATCTGTATTTAGACTCCTTCTGTTCAGTTCAAGGTATAGCGGAGGATTTTCATTTTCCGAAGTGGGTAGCCTAAACTGTTGGTCCACCTAAGTGTCAATCATTCTGGTGATATGTTTACGTAAGGCCGTCGTACGTGCTCGTCGCTATGTAGTTTTCGCTTTCTGCGCATGCGCACTTTCAGGTGTATTATGTGTGAGTTACAGTTTCAGCCATTCATTTGAAAATGGCTGAGGGTCGAAAGAGAAAAATGTATACGAACTGTATGATAAGAAGAGAATGGCCGCAGAATATAGAAACAAGACCAGAGTGATTTTGGGTGAATATTTTGAAAGTAAAACCTGTGTGCGCTAAAAGCACAGGTTGAGCTTCCCACTGATGCCGCAGTCACGAAGATTCTACTAGACAGGTAAAGTTTGTTATATAAAGTCAAAGCTATTTGGAGAAATCAATTTAAAATCACTGCTAGTAATGTAAGCTATGATTATCGATGCTAGCCCTGGCACAAGTCATGCACCGTAGACACGGTAAACATCTCAATTTGTCTAAAGTAGCCTTATGAAGAAAAATGGTATCACGCTGAAATATTCTAAAACCTTGTGTGTTCATTTTCGATAATTCCCATGTGTTAACCATAGTATTTATTACACAAATGCAACAAGCTACTTCTCCATTGCATATCATGTCTAAAGTCCCGGTCACTCAATCGATCAGTATAATAAGTAAATAAAATAGAGTGTTGCGCATGTGCATTTAAACAAATTGGAGAGGGCGGGTATCTCTAAAACTCGTAAAGATCCTCCGCTATACCTTTAAACAGGGGGTTGACTGCTTTTTTCTTTGCATGATTGTGTTTATGGAGTGCAATAGAACATGTATTCGTGGTTTTCTTTTTTTTAAAGCCTTATTTTTCATAAATTTCACCTTTTGTAAGCCGCGTTCTCCTCTGTCATATGAATGAGCAGTTGACTTCCTGATTCTATGAAAACACTCCCCAGAAACAGGCAATGGGCTCAGATTGGTTAGTTTGGGCCGATGTGTTGTGATTGGCTAAACCGAGAAGTGTGCGTTGTCCGGATACTAATGCCCATTACCTTTACGGGTGAAGTTGCATGTGTTTACTGGTGTGTTCCTGTCAGATGTAAATAATGGTGTCGATTAGACAGAATCAAACCCAGATAATGTCGTTGAAGAGAGGCAAGCAGAACCACACACGACTCTTGCAAAACGTTTCTGAAAGATAATTTGCTATATTTTTTTTTACTTTATACACGTTTGTTCTACACAATAGCATCCAACTCTGGCTCCTATATAACTACACAAACAGCCTTAGCATTGGTTTACGTTCTTGATCAAATCGAAAAATAACGTCTAAGTATATATACGTGAAAAATACATTTATAAAATTAGTACATATACAAATTCAGGTCCAAAATGTTTATACGCGTTTGTCATAGACACAAAATAGCATAACAAAGTGGCTAAAGCCAGCGCTGGCATTTGATAAAACTAAAACATTATGTCTGAAATTATACATGCAAATACGTTTAAAATGATGAAGTCGATAAGTCTATAGCCTACTTACAGGTTGTGGCCCAACAACTGCTGACTCTGGTTTTAAAATTGGAACTGCTTCATGTTTTAGTAACAGTTTCTTGTTGAATTCGGTGTTGAATCTCCGGTGGAGATTCTGGAAGCTGTCTTCCGTAAAATGTGCAGCACAGAGAGCTAAATTATGATCGTCATTTTCAGGAACATAATCCAACTTATTGTATCCATTGTTGACGAAGTACAGCGTCCTTGGGAAGCCCGAAACACAGAAGACCTGACAGCTGCTTAAACATAACACACTCTATGAGCTATAGAAATATGGCCATGCCCTTTTTTGCATATTCCGGAGGGAGGGGTTGATGCAAATGTATGGGTTAGTGACGTCTAAAACCCAGCTGTAGTCCCAAATCGAGTCGTTTTTGTAGGCATTAAACTTTTTAAAAAAAATTTAAAAGACGATATCTCTGCTTACACTGAACTTTCAGCGCTGCAACTTTGCAGATACTGTTCATGCACCAACAGCAACATTACACACTATTTAAAATGAAAAAAAGTGAAATCGCAATCAACCCCCCCCCCCCCCCCTTTAATCTTTGTCAGTCGTCATCTATGTAGTTGTGAGAACTGAAGTCCTGGAATGTTTCCCTTCATCTCTGTAGTTTAAATTTGTAAATTTGTAAAAAGCATCTTCGTTGAGTTCCTTTTGTCCTCGTCTTCTGCATCCTGCACAACGCCTGACATTACCACAGCGATTGAAAGATTAGAAGTGATAGTTCTTGAACTTAAACTTGGGTGAGTAAATGATGACAGAACTTTCATTTTTGGATGAACTACCCCTTTAATGAAACTTTCAGATAGAAGCTCTCACTTGTCTGTTTCTGAGCTACAGTAAAGAACCAGTAGCGGTTTTAAGAGAAATTTATGGACCAATTTAACAGCTAATGAGCCATCTGAAGATTGGGAAGATTGTTCAGAGAGCAATCACTGTTGATAATCCAGACACTTTGGGACGAGAAACATGTTCCATAATAATGACCGATAACATTTGCAAATGGGAGAATAAGAGCAAGGTATGTTTCATAAGCTCCAAAGCAATAGTGTGTTCACTGCTTCAGTTCAAATAAAGCTGAGCTTTCTAAACTAATCAAAATGTACCAGGAAAGGTCAATGCAGTAATTACATTTAAGGCAGTGTGAGATAATAACAGGATATGTCTTGATCTGTGCACCAGCTCTGAAGATTTCCCTCCCTGTCAGCTCCTGTTTGCACAGGGAGATTAAAAATGAATAATCACGGTAGATGCATGTAATTAGGCAAGGCCAGAGGTCTGCCAGACATATGAAATGTGTTCTGGTCCTGGATCAAAGAGACTTCTGTGAATGATCGCTGCTCACAAATGAGTATAAAACAAGAAGAAGCCGCAATGTGGAGACAGTTTTGCAAGTATCATTAGTTACACACTGGTTTTGGTCAATTTAGCAATTTTAAATTTTTAAAGAGATTGCTCACCCACAACTTCTGTCATCATTTATGCACCCTCACATCTTTTCAACATAATAAAAGCTATATAGTAAGAAATGGACATAATTTAAGTTGATTGATCCTACCCTTACTGGCAAGTGAGTTAAACTTTAGGCTGATTTTGTGAACTGAAGCAACACATTTATTGAAATGATCTGAATTATTCAGACCATGCTTGTGAACTGAATCAACCAATTTATTGAAAAGACTGGAATCAATCAGACCATTTGTTTTCAAACTGAATTAAGCAATATTTTGGATGAATAATATCTGTTGTGTGAACTGGATCAACTGATTCATTACAAATATGTGAATAATTTAGACTGTTTTTTATTAACTGTATTAAATTATTCATTACAAATATCTGAATAATTTAGACTGGTTTTATGAACTGGATCAACTGATTCACTTGAAGATCTTATCCATTTAGAGTGATTTTGTCAACACCAGGATGTTGCCTTGTTAAATAACCAATTAATTAAAAAGACTTGAATTGTTCAGATAAGTTTTGTGAACTGAATCAAACAATTACTTGGAAATATCAGAATCATTCAGACTAATTTTGTGAACTGAATCTACCAATTCGTTGAAAAGACTGGAATCATTTGGACATTTTTTTTCAAACCGAATTAACCAATTGTTTGAATAATTAAGGTCAGCTTTGTGAACTGAATCAAACAATTCATTAAAAAGTTTGGAATCATTCAGACCATTAGGCGGAATTGACCAATACTTTGAATTATTAAAATCAGTTTTGTGAGCTGAATCAACTGATTGATTACAAATACTTGAATCATTTAGACTTATTTTATGAACTGGATCAACTGATTCACTCCAAGATCAGATTAATTTAGAGTGATTTTGCGAATCGAATCAACCAATTTGATAAAAAGATTTGAATTATTCAGATTAGTTTGATGAACTGAATCAACCAATTCAATGAAATGATTGCAATCATTCAGACCATTTCTTCAAACTGAATTAACCAATTATTTGAACTATTAAGATCAGTTTTGTGAACTGGATCAAGTGATTCATTACAAAGATCTGAATCCATTAGACCGTTTGAGTTACATTGTGAACCAAATCGACCAATTCGTTGAAAAAATTTGAATAATTCAGATCAGTTTTGAACTAAATCAAGCAATTCATTGGAAAGATTTGAATTATTCAGATCCGTTTTATACTAAATCAAGCAATTCATTGGAAAGATCTAAATTAGGCCTACTGGCATGGTATTACATGACGGTAAGCAAATTACAGAAATATAATTTAGATGAAGTATCTCTTTAATTCCTTAAATGTTAATTCTTTACTTTCATCAAAGGAAGAACTAAAAAAGCACTTCATCTGTTGACGATATTCATCTCCAAATATGGAATATTTAGTTTGATTCTCAGACCCAATTAATTTCCAGCAAGTATATATTCCCTAATGACAACACATATGGCTAACTGTCTGGAGAAGGCTTCTATACTCCGTTTTGGCAGCTCTGAATAAAATATACAGATGACAACAAAAGCATATGGAGTAAAGCAATGACCGGTACAAGAGAATTGATGGATGTGACATGGAACAGGGCCTGCTGTATGTGTGCATTCAGAAGAGATTGTTTATTTTTTGGAACGTCCTTTGAGGTGTCTTTGGCAGTGCTGCTGCAAGCTGATGAGCTCAAAACAACAAGCTTCTGACGATCGCAGTCGAAACGTACTTTACTGGCAGTGCGCAGAACGGATCATTAGCTCCATACGAAGAAATTCTGACTCCCTTAAATGCGCCTGCCGTCACAATAAACCAGCTGTTTTGAAGCAGCAGCTCAGTCTATTATATGTGGCGTAATATGTCAATTTATTTTTTTCTCATTTGCTGTGTTTATTATCCTATTTGAATAATTTTACTGGCTCAGGCTTTTTAAAACCAATATTATGCCTATCAATTTAAAGAAGTGTACTTGCAAGAGAGGGAGAGTGTTTCATGTTTTCAGTAATTAAAAGTTTTAACGATCATTGTGATGCCATTAAAAGACAGTGCTAATTTTAAATACAAAAAAAAAATGTGTTATGATTTTACTATTTGGTTTCATGCTGCTAACTTGAATTACAAAAGGTCAGTTCACCCAAAGATGAAAATTATCCCATAATTTACTCACCCTCAAACCATCCATCATCTTTCTTTCAGCCAAACCCAATCAGAGTTATATTAAAAAAATACCCTGGCTCCTCCAAGCTTTATAATGGGAGTGAATGGTACCTTAAGGGACACTCCACTTTTTTTTTAAATAGGTTCATTTTACAACTCCCCCACAGTTAAACAGTTGGGTTTTACGTTTTTGAATCCATTCAGCCGATTTTCTGATATTTAGAAGAATATCAGTAACCAGACCAGTTTCTGGTCTCATTGACTTCCATAGTAGGAAAAACATATACTATGGAAGTCAATGAGACCAGAAACTCTCTATTTACTGATATTCTTCTAAATATCAGAAAATCGGCTGAATGGATTCGAAAACGGTAAAACTCAACTGTTTAACTCTGGGAGAGTGGTAAAATGAGCCTACTTCCAAAAAAAGTGGAGTTTCCCTTTAAGATTTTGAAGTTCAAAAAACACATCCATCCAACATAAAAGTAATCCACAGGGTTATTCAAGGCCTTCTGAAGCAATGCGACGCATTTTTGTAGGAAATATATCCATATTTATAACTTCATAAACAATAAACATTGGCTTCCGGTAATGGCTGTACACCGTGTTGGGGTAGTTAACTACAGAGTAGCGTAGCTACTAACTTAACTACATTTTTCAGTAGCTTGGCAGTAGCTCAGTTGCTTTTTAAACAGTGTCGCTTTTCCAGTAGCTAACTACTTTTTGCAGCAAGTAGCGGTGTAGCGCGAGCAAAAGCTACATTGCTACATTGTCGAGCCTGCCCGAATCAGCGCGATGCAAGATATTCTTCTTCTTATTAGATTACAAACTCATTTTTTGCCATTACCGCCACCTGTTGTTTAATCACGCATCTTGCGGCTAACGGTTTACAGACGTACAGAAGTGGGTTGACACAACCATTTTATGATTACATAGCAAGACGTGACGGCAGATTTGGAGGATGGAGAAACAACTGAACGT
The DNA here is from genome assembly GCA_030378365.1 of Hybognathus amarus. Lineage (NCBI taxonomy): Eukaryota > Metazoa > Chordata > Actinopteri > Cypriniformes > Leuciscidae > Hybognathus > Hybognathus amarus. Next base: position 472,855 of record JAQIUQ010001233.1, on the reverse strand, counting down.
TAATTACCCATAGCCTTGTCCAAGTTCAATCAGTATTTTTGAGAAAATGTTCTACATGCAATTTACGTTGGATGTCTACTTCGTTCTTGCAATGTTGTAGGCTATTTGTTGCACTTTTGACAAACGGTCAGAGATATTTTAGTGTTGTGTGTAATAAAACAATACTCTTTGAAATCGTAATTGCATTGCCTTGTTTTAAACACTAAATATTTTACTTAAAACATTCCTCAGACACTTATTCAGTTATTTATAATATACGTTGTTCAAAAAGCAAAAGTAGTTTTAATGTAGCTAGTTACTTTTTGATTGTAACTTGTAGTGTAGCTAACTACTTTTCTAAATGGCTAGCTTGACTGTAGTTAAACTACTTTAACTTGCGAGTTTAACTTGTAGCTTGTCAAACTACAGTTTCAGAGTAGCTTCCCCAACACTGGCTGTACATGACCGCACAGCCGTGTCCGAAGCCAGTGATTATAGTTATTTTTGGGTAATTTGTAGGTGAACTGAAACGTTTATGTTTTATCGACAACACTTTCTGCACAATATTTCTCCTTTTCTTTAAAAAATGCACAAATCTGGCTTACATAAAAAGCACTTACAATGGAAGTAAATAGGGCCAATCGATAAACATTTAAAAAATACACACCGTTTCATACATTAATAATATTTTACGGCATTTTTACGAACCTCTTCTGTATGCATCCAATTTTACAAATTTGTTGCCATGACAACTCAACACTAAAACCCTAACATGACTGTAAAAATGACAAGAACTACTTAATAGCTGACAGAATACACAAGTTTTAACAAAATAATGAATTTACTGTGCTTAGGCTGCACAGCCTCATACAGTAAATTCCTCATTATATCGAATTAAACAAGGCACAAGTCAAAATAACTTTTTGTAGTAATCTATATTAAACCACAAATGCTGTTGATAAAGCTTAACTTGTACTGAACCTGGAATATTCCTTTAACAAAAGACAAAAATTGTCTCCAAATTCATGATCTTTCCAAATGTAAAGACACCAAAGTTACCAAAATGTTTTTTTTTTTAAACTAAACATTTTCTAGGTGCCAAAATAACAGCATTTGTTTTTGGAGGGACATGAAGCAATCTATCCCTTTAAATAAACAAATGTATGTGTTCAGTTCCACCACTCCGTTAAGATTTCCATGCTTGGAGAGGCTGATATTCAGCTTTATTTTTAGGTGGTAGAATGAAAAGGGGACCCAAAGAAAAGAAAACAATTGAAAACCGCTCAGGAGAGGAGAGAAGTACCCAATTTAGAGGCCTAGAGATGAATCTGTCCTGTCAGCCACTGACAAAAGGTGATGGATTAGGAGTTAAGTCCTCTGAAAGCACTCTGGCAAGCAGGATACTCCTGAGGCCTCCTACAAGTCCAGCGGTTCTGAGAATGAACATGTGCAATGACACCAGAACCTTGACATCACCAGATCCATCTCTGCCCTCCGAGTCAATAGTGAAGGGAGCCAAAATAGGTTCTCACCTCTCACGACGACCCTCCGTGAGCCGGAACAGATGATTGGCACCTCCGTCAGCACATGCCCGGATCTTGGCTGAAACGGCAAAAAAAGTAACAGGAGGTGCTTAGATGAATCCTTGATCGCCTTCATTACAACTCGGAACTCGGTGCAAAAATGAGTGAAGAGGTAAATATCATTGAAATCGCATTATACGGCTATATGTTTGAAGCCATTTCAGAGCCCATCTCGGTAACTGCTGACAAGCCAGAATGAAAACAAATAGATTATTCTAGATCATGGCCATCATGACAGTAATGGCTCCCTTGTGCCTTTTCGCAAAAGCACTAATCATTTTAGGATGAAGGTCAGTCTGTCCTGTCAGGATCATCATCGATTCGGATAAGCATGGTGAGACTTGTAATTTTCACAGTAAGGCCAGTGGGAAGCTAAATCCAGTACAACTGGTTTTGGCAAGATATATGACATCACATCTACATAATGAATCTTGATCTACACTGTGTAATACGTCATATAGTATATCATACACTGTTGGGAAAGTTCACTTTCTACATGAACTAGTTCAAAGTTCAGTTCACACATTTTAAAATAACCTAGATCAGTTCATACTTCAAAAAATGAACTACTATTTTCCGCACTATAGACCTTATGTAGCCCCGCCCCTTTTCAGCATTGCGCTCGTTGTCTTTTGACTTCCGGTCTGTATTTTCACAGCGATCTTTCATAGGTATGAATGAACTGCTCGTAAAAAAATTCCTGGTCGACATTTGTTAAGACATCTGCTTTACAATGCTTATGATAAACATTACAATGCTCATGATAACTTTTGTTAACTCTACAATAAGTAAATCCACTTCACCAGCTAATTACTCCTCGACAGCGATGCCATAGAAATATACAGAGCGACCGCAAAAACGGAAGTTCAAAGACAATATTCTAAAGATGACGGCGCCCACGTTTCTCTGGTGCATAAGGTCTATAAGGCACACCGGATTATAAGGCGCACCTTCAATGAATGACCTATTTTAGAACATTTTTCATAAATAGGGCGCACCGGATTATAAGGCGCATAAGATACTGCAGTCAAACGTTTGACTGGGTTTGCGTTATGCATCCACTAGATGTGCTAAAGGCTAAAGGGAATGTAGCGAGTGTCAGCGCCGGAGGTGAGGCGTTAATTTGATTTGATTTATACGAGGTTGAACTGGCCGTGTGACGACGCGGGCATAAGGACATGAGCGCGAGTTCACGGGCGATTTTAATAACGAGTGTTGTTAACCAATTGATGTACAAGGCGCTCTGGATTATAAGGCGCACTGTCGTTTTTTTGAGAAAATTAAAGGCTTTTAAGTGCACCTTATAGTGCGAAAAATACCATAGTTAATTTATAGTTCTTTTTTTCGATATGTTGCGAGCTCTTTTTTTAATTACTATTGCCACAGCCCATATTCAACCACAGAAAACAAATTATTTTATTGACGGGCAGTTTGCACAGAAATGTAAGATTTTTCCCATCCTTACAGACCTCATTATAAAATCAGTTTAAATGAACATACGACGCCTCCTCGCTCGCTGCTTTGTCGACGGCGGCCGGCAGTGTTGCGCTGGTGGCTGGTGTTGCCAGATTGGGTGTTTTTTCGCTACATTTTAAGGCCTGTTTACTTGTGTTTTAGCCGGGTTTTTCGCCTGGATGGCTCTATAGAAATCTGGCACCCTATTGTACGAAGTTAAACTGAGAGAGTGTGCGTTCACAGACACCAGAATGAACGTGTTCACAGTAACGTTCATCAGGCAGAAAGTACTGTACGTTCAGCTCACGTTCGCCCAAAATATGAACCGCGTTCATGAACTATCGTTCATTGAACGCATTCAGGCACAATGCTGATTTCATATAGGCTAATGATGTCTTTAGGTATTATGAAAAATAGATATTATATAAGTCTGATGTATTATGATGACAACCTTTATAAAGCACTATATAAACTGGCTTCACATGAAGTGTTACCTGAGATATGGTTTCAGTTTGTGAATTCAGTACACTACAGGTTAACAAATCTTGGAAAGCTGTTGCAGCATATGCTCAGTTGATTAAAAAAAACATCTAAAAGTGACATTAAAATGATAATCCAGTCGACTTTGAAGTCTGACACGAGCAGAAGTTCAGAAGAAGTGTTCTTGACTTTTTGTAGATGATGAACTAAAGCACACAGATGTGGGATTCACTCTCTAGACAATAGCAAGAAGTAACAAATAGGAATTGTATCATTTTAACTGAATAAATTAGTTATTTTAAACCAGGTGCTTCAAGAGTGCCGGCTTTCTTTTGAAGACTTTTCTTCCCTCTTTTATCTTTTTTACTTTTCTTCCCTCTTTTTTTGTAGCTTGGTTATATGCTTGCAATCCTCTTATTTAAAACAACACAAACCCAACGGTATGCATTTACAAACAAACAATGTGTTTTATGTTTTGATTTTCTCACATAAGTTCCATGAAAAGGGGAGGGAGCATTTTCACGGTTGGATTAAACAAAGACATTTCTGGGACAATCACTCAGATGTTATGCTTATAAGAGTGAGGAATTGTCACAAAGATCATGTCTAGAAGAACGTAATCTTGTCAGCACAGTTGGTTTATGACCAAGCGTTAAGAGCAGAGAATTGGATCACACGCCTCATGAATAATGGAATGCGTTTGTAAGACACTCCTGCAATCCTAATGGACACGATGACTTTGAGCATACTGTTAAAACAACTTCTTTCAGGTGAAAGCATGAGGAGAATCAAGGGAAATATTTTAACACCTGTACAGATTGGTGACACAGAAGGGGGTTGAACAACACAAGAACATTCACTTTCAATTTACATGCCACCTTCAGTGACTGAATAAGATTCTGCACTCCTGAAAACGTGATAATACACTTTATGAATGCTTGTAAGGATCATCTTGCTCTGGGTGACATACAAATGACACTTTTGTTGCCATTGTTGTCTGTCTCCCACTTGTCTAGACTTCTAAACAATGTCTTAGACTACATAACTCAATAAATCAAAGTCAACCTTGAGGCTATTCTGTGGTCAACTACTGATTGACATAAGCTACCGAGAGTGTCTATCAACAGGGCATTCACTACACAAAAACAGGGCTGTCAATTAAGATCAATTAATCACATGAGAAAAGTCATCAAATTATTATTCGTTTTATTTCTAACTGAAGAGACAGTAAAAGTTTTCTGCATTGAATAGAAAAAAATATCTCATTGTACCAAATTAATAGTATCCATCCATGCTGAGGAAAAGCCTCTAAATTAATTTAATGAATTAAAGGGGTAGTTCCCCAAAAATGAAAATTCTGTCAGTTTTTACTCACCCTCATGTTGTTCCAAACTCGTAAGACCTTCGTTCATCTTCGGACACAAATTAAGATATTTTTGATTAAATCTGAGAGCTGTCTCACTCCTCCATACTAGTCCATAGACTTCTTGAGGGATTGAAACTGACGGCCTCAAAGTTATTAAAGACATTGTTAAAATAGTCCAAGTGACTTCAGTGGCTCAATCTTAACTTCAAGCGACGAGAACAGTTTTTGTGCGCAAAAACAAACATGAGTAACGACTTTATTTCAACAATTCATTTCGTTCTCTTTGGGCCTCTGGTCAGTTAAAACGTACAACAACAGATCGCCCAGAGAGAAGGAACTGAATAGTAAACTGGAACTGAAATAAAGTCATTAAGGTCATAATAAATTCTTTCTTTTTGTTTGGTCATTTTTTTTCGCACAAAAAGTGTTTCGTCGTTTGATAAACTTAAGATTGAGCCACTGTAGTCACTTTGACTATTTAAACAATGTCTTTAATAACTTTTCGAGGCCGTCAAGTTTCAATGCCTCAAGAAGCCTATGGACTTCTTGAGCCTATGGTATGGAGGAGTGAGACAGCTCTCAGATTTCATCGAAAATATCTTAATTCCTGTTCCGAAGATGAATGAAGGTCTTACAGGGTTGAAAAGCATGAGGGTGAGTAAGGTCTTGAATAGACAGTGTAAAAAGGTTCATAGCTTTTTTATTTCCATATTCCTAAATACTGTACATATCCATTTTTTTTTATTAGTGTTTAAGACTTGTATGTGTGACGGAAATCATTGATTTATTTGGGTCTCTCAAAGCGTATTTAGAAAGCTCGTAATGCTAGATATAAAAGTAGATGTTTGTTATCAGAGGACATTGACCATGAGATGGATGGGACGAACGCGCGCCATCGGGCAGAAAGAACAAGTGGTAAGAACCAGCATGTTCAGCGCACAAGTCCCACCCTGAAAGTTCCCGAACTCTGAAAAAGTAGTACCTCGCCAGCAGTGACTTTCTGGGGGGAAATTTTTACCCGGAACTTCATTTAGACCCTGGTTCCTGCGGTGTAAACACGCTGAGTACCACCTCAAAGTTCCTAGTTCCCGGGGAAAGTTCCTGCGGTGCTAACGCGGCTATAATATACAAAATTTGTTCACAGCCATGTGCACTCCGGTATTATGTGTTTACAGGTTTAGTTTGATGCGGCTGAGCTGGCGCATAACCAAACGTTACGTGATTGGCTTGACCAATGACCAATGATTTTATACTTCAGACAAGTACCCCTCGCAAAAAAGGAAACACATTTCAATAATGCCACTCCAGACTCTGTCTACGAAAGCAAAGCAAAGTAGCAGAGTTTGGTTTTACCAGGCTACTCTTTCGCACTGATAAGAAAAAAGTGAGATGATCGCGCTGGCGCAACTACTGACCCCAGGGTGTGTTCTGTTTTCACATTTTTTATTAAAATAATGAATCAAATTTTTTTTTTTACAACAGTGCAAGGTTCACTCCTCTCTGTAATGACCCATGGACCCCTGCTTACACGATTACACTGCAAAATCATTTGCTCTTCCTTTCTGAAATAATGCCTCATGATGATGCATCCAGGCCAGTAATTCATTAGTTTCCAGACTGCTAAATTGCTCCAGCAAAGACATCATTATTTGTTCATAGTGTGATTACACTGGCGTTTCGAATGCAGTCTCGGGAGGTGAATCAAAGAAGCTGTTCTGTAAAGATCCCATCAAAGTAAACAGCATGCAACATCTCTAACTGGAAAAAACAGGGCGTTAATTCAGTCTAGCCGTAAACTAAATCTAGGAGCAAGACTTGAAAGCTCCGCGCTGAATGCAAATGACTCATTATTTCAACACCAGGCAAATCTATTAATATGAAGACTTCAATAAAATGAAGACTTAACCACATGCAGAGCACAAAAGGCAATAGTCTAACATTCATGGTCATGAATCTTGAGAGTCAACGGCACTTACACTACTGCTAGTTCTGAATGTGATGTGAATTCCTAACCTGTGGTTTCAATCACAGCTGCAAGATCATGTGAGCTGCTTTGTCCAAGACTTTGAATTTAAGAATCATCATCTTTTAGCTTATAGCAAACAGGTAAAGAACATTGAATCAGTGAGTCATCACAATCAAAAAGAAGTTTACGGTGGGACCTCCAATAGTAAACAACCAACCATTCTCACTTTTGGTGAGGCAGCATTACGACGCACTGAGGCGCTGGAGGGGGTAAATCATCTCTGAATGCTCTTTCACCGAAGCCCTGGTGCAGGACAGATAACCTTGTAAATAAACACTTCATAATCCACCAGCGGTGCTTCCTATTCCTGTCATGAACTTTTGCTACTCAGTCTATTTTATGGGGACAAATATTGATGAGGCAGACTTTGCTGTCGCTGATTTAATGTCTTTGGCAGTGGAAGTGAAGTGAAGCCTGTGGCCTCTGTAAATCAAAGAGGGCCGAGTGGTCAACGAGCAAAATGGTAGGTTAGTTCGCCTTTTAAGCTGGTTTCTTTATCTTCAAAAGAGTTCAGAGAATGGGTACACAAGTTTTAATTTAGGTCTATCATTTTGTATTTCCTTTGAAAGAGAAAGTTTGAGCAGAATATATTTTGCTGATTCTTGCTGTCTGTTGCAGCATTGGTATATCTCATTCTGGAGAGCTTCTGATTGGACAAAAATCAGTGGAGTACAAGATGGGTCATCAATATTTTAGCTCCATTTTCCAGGAAGAGATAAACTGTGTAAATTACTCTCCAAAAGTTTGGGGAAGGTAAGCTTTTAAATAGTTTTTAAAAGAAGGGTCTTTGTAGAACTTTCCAGTAGGTGGAACTAGTGATATATATAAATATATATATTAAGAGAGTGATATATAAAAATATATATTAAGAGATGGATGTTTATATTTTGTTATAGTGTATTTGAGAAAATAAGTGTGTACATTCACTGACGTATAGCAAGTGGGGTATATTTATGTTATATTTAGTGTAAAGTGTTATATCCTTACGAGGTAGTTAGCATCCTTTCTATTGGTCTGTGTAACTTTAATTAGTTCTCAGTGCGTCAGGCGTTTCGCCTTTAAGTTACATTTTCGTTCAGTTGATGTTCAGGACTGGTACGCCTTGCCAGTGAGTGACTGTAATCTAGCATCGCTAGTAATTGAGAGAAAAATAACTTTATACCACATAATTGTGTACATTTATCATAATTCCTGGTGTTTCTGTTTCATTTCAGGTTTACAACCTAACTATGTCACTAATCCAACTAACAGACTAGCGTAGCAGTCAGCTTTCAGACTAGTTTGTGGATGAAGATTGTGTGTGGAAAATAAAAGCTCACAAAGTGACTCGAGTTGTATCCGCCGTATTTATCCTTAAACCCTTCCAGTGGGGAGTTTATTGAGCTATAGTAGGTAGCTTAGTAGAGAACTGGACAGTCTTGCTCACCAAGGCTGCATTTATTTGATCGAAAATACAGTACAAATTTTTGTGAAATATTACAGTTTGATGTCAAAGCTAAACTTTCAGTAGCCATTACTCCAGTCTTCAGTGTCGCTTCAGAAATCAAAGAAACATGCAGTTTGTTGTGCTGAAGCTATGACAGACATTGCATAAAAGCCAAAAAACTTAGAGCCCGACCGATAAAGGATTTTGAAGGCCGATACCGATACAAATATTTTTGGGTTTTTAAAATCCGAATATTCCGATAAATCGGCCGATATTTTTTATTTAGATTTTTTTTTCAGAAACGCGCAACAAAACATTACCAGATTTCCCTAACATTAGTTATTTGTAGTTATTTATGAGTTTTAACTAAAATAATATAATGCATTTTAAAAAGAAAAAGAAAGTTTCTTTCATTGTCACAACAGAACAGACTGATGATAGTGGTATTAGCTAGCTCTGTGGTTCGCTAGTCTATGATGAGCCATAATTTAGCAATGGATAACGTCATACTGCAAATTTTAAAACATACATTTTCAATATAACAGGCCAAGAAGAGATGATACATCTCATTGCTATAACTGTCACGAGCTATTAAAGAAATACTCACATTGTCAAAAGTTAAAAGGACAGTCAGTCAACTACACTGTAACAACGTAACGTAACTATTACTAGCTAATTCCGCTTTGCTCTCGGCTTATTTATCAGCAGCAAAACTGGACATGATAGTCACGAATTTTGTCATACTTATTTGAGTTAAGAGAACTGATGGGGATGTTCTTTTAATTGTTCAAGAAATGTATGTCTCGTGATCAACTCAACGAGTGTTGCCAACATGGATGGTGTAGAGTGCCCTCTGGTGGACAAACTATACAACTCCAACAGTCATGACATGGTTCAAGCATGTTTCGTCCATTTTTATTTTATTTTTGAAATATTCATTTATCGGCCATTATAACTGCCGATACCGATAGTTTGGAAAATGCCTAATATCGGCCGATAATATCGGTCTGGCACTACAAAAAACGTTGCCACAAATTCATTATCAAGCCAATCAAGTGATCCAAACTCATAATCATTGACCAAAACGCTCAAAAAGAAATAAAAAGTTCTGCCAATCCTCTATCGCTGTATTGCAAAACAAACAAAATCAGGCAATGACACACAAGCTTCACACTTTTCAATACCGAGGGAAGGATAATAATGATTTCACATACCACAATATGTGGAAAAAGGGCTTCTGGACAGGAGAGAGAAATGGTGTACTAGAGTGTGTCTGATTTTTGTTGCTCTGTCAATACTTCAACACACCATGCTTTTATCAAAACAGGACGTTTGAAGCATTTCCTTCAATAAACACAGTGTTACAGGAAGGTGGAGAGAAACAGCTTACAGGAGATGACTAAGGCTTTCACAAATCCGATTTGGTTTTATTATTCAACCTTTAAGACTGACTGTCAATACTGTCAATTTTGCAAGTGATGAAAATGGTTTTTGACAGCTTAGTCAATGTCAGGTGTGATGAACATCACTGATGATGTAAGCAGAATAGCAAGAGACTTGAATGGCAAGAAACATTGAGTGGAAGTGGAAGCTTTGCCGTTGCTCATGTCTACAGTAGCATGACTCACAATAATGCTGAACTAATAAGGTGCGCAAGACAACATAAGTGACATTTTACACACAAATTCATATACAAAACTGCTGACTCGTACACTCATTTACATTCACTACAATTCTCTAGGCCGATTCCGATTTCTGTTTTTTCAGAGATTGACCTGCCAATACCGATTTTAGTCGATTCCGAATTCGTTTTTTCTAACCAATTTACAGCACACACAAATTTATTTGCTCTTTTTCTTTAGTATAACATTTTACATAGAACATTTTTTAACAGTAATTACTATAAAATAGGACTATATAAATTTCTCCTGATGTGGGAAATTCATGCACATCTAAAGTGCAGTGTTATGGAAGAACCATTTCCTTCTTTTCACATCCAATATCCAACTAAAATAATGTGCTCATTTCAAAAGAAAAATTTATTTTATTTTCTGGCATATACTCCAGGTTCTTGTTAAAACACACCAGGCACTTTTGTGTGAAATCATATTTATTTTGTCAAAAGTGTATTTTCACTTTAATGGAGCATGAGCAGAGCAGCAAAAAATAGACTCTGTGCCGAAACCTGCGCTTCACCGCTGCTCCTGTTCATCGCTCACGTGCTTATGTGTTTTTTTGCTGTTCAACAATTAAAAAAATGAAACAGATTTGCTTTGTGCACATCAAAAATGAATTTTCAACTTGTTTCATACCAATTGTCTGAGGGAAACTTCTGTTTTTTTTTTGGGGGGGGGGGGGGGGGGTCAAAAATATTTTTTTGTAACACTTAAGTTTAGGGTCAAATTCTCAGATTAAAGGGGGGGTTGACTGCTTTTTTTCTTTGCATGATTGTGTTTATGGGGTGCAATACAACATGTATCCGGTGTTTTTCTTTTTTTATAAGTCTTATTTTTCATAAACTTCACCTTTATTGTCAGCCGCGCTCTCCTCTGTCCCCTGAACAAGCGGTTCACTTCTTGATTCTATGAAAACACTCCCTCAGAAACGTTCGGTGGGCTCAGATTCGCTTAGTTTGGCCCGGTGTGTTGTGATTGGCTAAACTGTCGCTCACGTCTGTCGGAAGATTAACGCCCATTACCTTTACGGGCACGTCATGAAGCTCCGGTCCAGATGTAAAATACGTGTTCGAACTGCAGTATCAGTTTCAGGCAGAATCAGACCGAGAAAAGCGGCGATGAAGAGAGTCAAACAGAACCTCACCACACACGGCTCTTACTAAACGTTTCTGAATGATAATTTGCTACATTTTTTAACTTTATACACGTTTGTTTTACACAATAGCATCTGACTGGCAACAATAGCAACTGACTGGCTACTAATACTCAAACAGCGTTGGCAAGTTTTACGTTCTTGATCAAAATCGAAAATAACGTCATAAAACATATATACATGAAAAATACATTTACAACATTAGTACTTATACAAGATTCATGTTTGTACGCGTTCGTAGACACAAAATAGCTTAACCTCTAGCCTATAGTGGCAATAAAGCCAGCACTGGCATTTGAAAAAAATAAACACTGCACTTTTCTGCATATTCTGAGGGAGTGGTTGATGCAAATGTGTGGGTTAGTGACATACCATAACCCAGCTGTAGTCCCAATCGAGTCGTTTTGTAGGCAATTATACTTCCTGATTTTTAAAAGACGATATCTCTGCTTAAACTAAACTTTCTGCGCTGCAACTTTGCAGATACTGTTCATGCACCAACAGCAACATTACACACTATTTAAAATGAAAAAAGTGAAATGGCAGTCAACCCCCCCTTTAAACAGTTGCTTATTAGCATGCATATTACTAGGATATTGGCTGTTTATAACAACAGATATTCATACCTTATTCTTCATAACCATATTCTACAACCCTTAATCCTACCCAATACCTAAACTTAACATCTAACTATTAAAAAGCAGTATTTAAGTTTAGGAGTTTACAGAGGCAAAAGTCATAGTTAATAATAGTTAGTTAATTGCGTTTACTTTATATTTAATACTTTTGTTAAGAAAGGACCGATTTAATTGATCAAAAGTAGCCATAAAGACATTTACATTGTAAAGAAATTTCAAATAAATTAAAGAATCCTGAAAAAATTAATGACCGTTTCAACAAAAATATTACACAACTGTTATAATAATAAGATTTGTTTTCTTGATCACCAAATCAGCATATTAAAATGATTTCAGAAGGATCATGTGACACTGAAGACTGCTGAAAATTCAGCTTCGAACATTTTTAAATTTTAAAATATATGAAAATGTTATTTCAAATTGTAATAATATTTCACAATATAAATGTTTTTACTGTATTACTGATCAAATAAATGCTTCTTCCAAAAACATAAAAAGAAATCTTACCAACCCACATTTTTTAAAGGTAGAGTACAAAATAGAAATGGACCTGAGTCAGAGTAACTGGCATTTTTATTTTGAGGCTAACAAAAACAAGGCTGCGAGTACAGAAGGATCAAAAATGGGTCCACAGGTAACAAACAAACTCTGTTTTCGTTAGTTTTGATTTAAGCATGGCAGCTACTCTGATATCTAAGCCTATTGCATGCATCTACTAATCCACTGAGTAACTTCCACACAAAGCATTTCCGGTTCTAAATTCAGTAATGACGCAACTAGACTAGGAAAGAAGTGAACTTTTGAAGGCAGTTTTGAAAAGAGTCCAGAAATGTGTTGGTATCTGCAAAGAGCAGTCTTTGATCATTAGCCCTATAGAGAGCTGCTGGTGCCACAGGCCCATAGGGCTGCACTTCTGAGGCTCACTGGAGGAGGGGTGGAGAGTCCTGCACCGGTCCCTGCAAGGAAAACCATCTGGATATTCTCACCCTGCTCCCAGCAAGAGCACTCATCAACAACCTGCTTTGCCTCCAGAGCAAAGCTGCATGAAACATACACAGCAGCTCTATTGCAAGCGCAGAGGAATTATGATCAAGGGTTTTTAAATGGGAGAAAAAAGAAACTAATGCAACATAGTTAACAAACTCTCACCCGCATAGAACCAAACCGGCAACTATCTTAAGAGAAGAGTCTACATCAAATGATAGAATACAAATTTAGAAAACAAATAAAAAGTGTTTTCTTGACTTATTTTACTACTGAACGATTTGCTAAAATGTGAAAAATCCTGGACTTAAAAACTAGGGCAATCAAATGACTGCACAAAATTAGTCCTAATTACAAAAACATAATGCAATATGAAAATGAATGCAATTAATCATGTCCCCTAAACCTCAGCTAAAAATGTTTTTCAATAATTTATGTTCAGAAATGAACATAAATTTTCAATTATTTTGTCATCTGCCTCAGTAATGTAATGTCTAATGTAATAAATAGTCTTCATTTAATTAAGTTCCACAGCAAAAATACATTAATAAATTCAATCAATCTGCTATGCCTGTTTTATGATAAATAGTAGTGTGTTCAGATCAGTGTTATTTTAGTATTTTATATACTATTATATTTATGAATAATTTGAATATAATATTTTTAGTAGTTTTAGTAAAAAAAATTACAGACATGTCAATTTTATTTAGTGTTTTTATATTTCCAATCAGCTTTATTTTTTTCAGTGTCATTTGTAGCAATCTTAGTGATTCAGCTTATTTTCTTTCAGTTTGTTGCCAATGTTTATGTTTTATATCAACTTTATTTCAATGAATGAAAACCATTTTTATAGTATTAGTTAACAATAACAACATTGGTTTACACTGAGAATTCCAATAAGAGAGAACTCAGTGAATAATATAAGTGCGTATTGTATAATACATAATTCGGTACATAAAACAGTACATAAACCGAGACATAACTAGTCATGATCCACAATTCAATACAAGAGCTATAAAAGGCTGCAACTGAAAATTGTTTGGGATCAACAAATAAAGTTACCTGAAAGCACACAGCACTATACAGACAAACAGAAAACAAAAAAAGTTATGTAATCATACATCATCCAGCAGGGATGACTAATGCGTTATGGGTTATAGGGGCTTTATAGCAAACAGTGCCTCTATATCTCACCAATTAGGCCTGTCTGACCTTATCCAGAGAGTTCTGTGCCAGCTATCCAACCATTCTCGACTGCACAAGCAAGCCAGACAAGTACAGACAAACATCAAATCAAAGGCTGATGCGTGAAATTCATCACAAAATCAATACCTTTACTCCACAGTACATGGAAGTACCGCTCATCCAACGGTTGATTTAGGATAACCAAGCAAATCCTCTGCTTTCCTGGTGAAAGAGAACAAAAGTGAACATTAATGGGCAGAAATATTTCAATAGCACCCTGCGGTTATGATGTAGTCTCTTTCATTTTCAGTGTGCCACTGAGAAACACATTGTAATATTTGGTTTAATCTGGTGAGATAAATATAAGCAGCTAATGAAAACAGCAAGAGTAATAACCGTGATAATACAGCCTAATTCCTTTGGTAATTGCCTAAACACAAATTCTGATGCATTTTTTTAACTGCTAGATGTGCTTTATGTGCAGCAATTTAAAGCAAACTGTGTCATATTAACTACAAGTAGCAGTAGCTACTAACTTAACTACATTTTTCAGTAGCTTGGCAGTAGCTCAGGTGCTTTTTAAACAGTGTAGCTTTTCCAGTAGCTAACTACTTTTTGCAGCAAGTAGCGGTGTAGCACGAGCAAAAGCTACATTGCTACATTGTCAAGCCTGCGCGAATCAGCGCGTTGCAAGGATATTCTTTTCTTCTTTTATTCATTTTTTGCCATTACCGCCACCGTTGTTTAATCACGCATCTTGCGGCTAACGGTTTAATGACGTACAGAAGTGGGTTGACACACCCATATTATGATTATATAGCAAGACGTGACAGCAGATTTGGAGGATGGAGAAACAACTAACGTTAATTCCATGGCCTTATTTGTCCAAGTTTAATCAGTATTTTTGAGAAAATGTTCTACATGCAATTTACGTTGGATGTAGGCTATATTTCGTTCTTGCAATGTTGTAGGCTATTTGTTGCACTTTTGACAAACAGTCAGAGATATTTTAGTGTTGTGTGTAAAAAAACAATACTCTTTGAAATCGTAATTGCATTGCCTTGTTTTAAACACTAAATATTTTACTTAAAACATTCCTCAGACACTTATTCAGTTATTTATAATCTGCGTTGTTCAAAAAGCAAAAGTAGTTTCAATGTAGCTAGCTACTTTTTGATTGTAACTTGTAGTGTAGCTAACTACATTTCTAACGGGTAGCTTGACTGTAGTTAAACTACTTTAACTTACGAGTAGCTTGTTAAACTACAGTTTCAGAGTAGCTTCCCTAACACTGATAATATTATTTTTATATATATATTTTTTTTACGTAATGGGCTCTATCTTGCACCCGGTGCAAATGACTTTATACACTGACGCATTTATCATTCCTATTTTGCACTCGCGCAAAGCGGACTTTTTTCCTCCACAGACGCATGTTGGTAAACTAGGAAATGAAGTTGCGCTCTGGTAAATGCACCGTTAAAATAGAATTGCGCCATGGAACAAGCGCACCTCGTTCATTATGCTCTTAAAGGAAATGTGATATGACGCTTTTATTGATTTATTTCCGTTACGCCCAAACCACACCTATGAATAATGAAGCTACTCCAGACCAACCCCTTTTAGATTTGCGCCAGGCGCAAGAGGCATTTATCCCGCCCGGAAAATAGCAACAGCGCCGGGATCCGCCCACAAAGTTACTTGCGCTTTGATACTTGCGTTTTACATCGTTAAAATAGGGCCCAATGTCTGTATTGTAGTAAACTTGTACTGCATTTATCAACCAACATGATTTAAAGAGGTATATCTGTTTTACTGCTTTTTATATTTGTATTGTTCACTGTAATCCTCTAATTGTGTTTTTTTTTTTAGGTAGACAATTTTAAGATCTGTTCTGGACAATCGGATGAAAAGCCTTTCGGCTAATTTTGGTGCATTTGCAGATATGTTGATTAATGTACACCGCCCCAAATAAAGAAAATAAGTAAATAGAATAGAACAGATTTAAAAATAAATAAATAAATAAATAAATAAATACATAAATAAATAAAATGGGAAAGGGGAATGAAATCAATTCTTGATCTTACACTCTAAAAAATGCTGGGTTGTTTTAACCTAATTTTGGGTCAAATATGGACAAACCCAGCCATTGGGTTACATTTTTAAATTAAGTTTTTAACCCAATGTTTGAGTTTGTCCATATTTGACCCAAAATTGGGTTAAAACAATCCAGCATTTTTTAGAGTGTACACTTTTTGTAGTAAAATATTTCTTATTTATTTTTTGTTAGAGGCGAACCCTATAATTCCACTATATTTTTAAAAAGCAGTGATGAGAGAAGTAAGGTAAATATAATGAGATGGAACAACAATATAAGTTCGCCCAAACTCAAACTCACAGCACCAAAGCTCATGCAGTGCATCTAACCGCTAAACCACAGTTCTAACATATAATAAACTTTCTGTCACATATTGATCCAACTATACAGCCTGATATAGGAGACAACTCAATTTGACTCCTCTATAGTTTGCGTCAATTATATTTCAAGATAATATTCTGTAAGGCCTCCCAGTGCACAAAAACAGTACAAACTGCATGGGTTCACACATTTAATTGCAATACATTTCAGAGCCAAGCTACTCACACATTTATAATTATAGTTATTCTATCATGAAGCTAATCAAATGTTTCTCCATACAGCACAATGCTACAACTGAAGTCTCTCCATGGCAATGCTGGCAGGATTAAGGACATACTTCAGCATTAGGTCATTGTTTTTTTCACACATTGTTAAAAAAGAATCACCAACATCACAGAATGAGGAAACGTGACAAGTGAAGTACACAGTGTACGTGTCAAAATTGTCTAGAATAAATCACACATACTCATAAATCAGTATACTGAATGTGGGTGTGAACAGAACACATCTTGTGGAACAGACTGGGAAATATCAAGGTCCTCAGGTGCGAGAAACACTGTATAAAATAATGAGCTATCTATCGCAACACCCTAGGTAGTGGGGAAAGGACAACATCTGTATTTTGCAACAGTTAAAATCGTTTTTTCACATTTCAGTCACAGATCTCCTTTTCCTGTAAATTGCATTTTTGACAGCATCCACTTTTAGTAGGGCACCAAGGACATTTTCCACATTAGAATATCTCTTCTCTGAGAATTATCAATTGAAATACACAGACATTACCATATACCAAATTAGAAGCTTGCTATTCATTAGGATACAACACATTTGCAATTCAACACATAAACAAACTGGGTTTGATTAGTTCACAAATTGGAATGAATAGGACATGAAACGCAATTTCTTATTCTCTAAACAGAGTTCCATTAAACATAAATGTATTGAATATGTATGAATGGAAGGATTGTAACGGACACGTCTGAGACTTGAAAATGGTGTATTTTTGGATTAGGTCAAAATATAGGCCATGTCTTCAGTCTTCATTTCACTGAAGGGCTATATAGAACATATCAGAGAAGTATAAAGTTACATCTATCTATTCCAGGGTTATTTTATTCACATGAGTCTTTTGTCTCAGAATCTCTTGAGTATATGGACCTTATGGGAAAACAGTGTGAAAATTATGCCCAGCAAGTATACACTACAACTAGTTCTTTACAGGAGAGATAAGCTCTATTATAAGAGCAAGAGAAAACAACTTTTAAGGTAAGACTCCAATAATAATAATAATAAAAAAATCTTTTTGATCTCATAAAAAGGACAGATATACAGTGGGTGCATAATTATTAGGCAAGTTGATATTCTAAATAATAGTTTTCCCAAGCACATTTCACCAATTTCAAACCACATACATTTTAAAACTACTATTCACTTCGAATTCAGTAGAAGTTAACATAAATGTTAACGAGGCAGGAAAGAAACTATATGAAGCCCTGAACCGCAAACGGAAAGAAAAAATCTAGTATTTTCAACAATTGAAAGTAAAGAAACAATTCGGGATTAAAGCCGAAACATTTTGAGATTAAAGTTGGAAATATTTCGAGATTAAAGTTAAAAACATTCAAGATTAAAATAACAAAACATTTCAAGAGATTTAAAGTCAAAATATTTTTGAGATTAAAGTCTTTAATCTCTTAATACTCAACATTTTTACTTACAATCTCAAAATTTTTCGACTTTATTCTCGAAACATTTCGACTTCAATCCCAAACATTTCAAACTTTAATTTCTCAAAAATGCAGAGATTTATTTTTCTATTTTACAGATTTTTTTTTACTTAGCGGTTCAGGGCTTTCCGTGAGAAAACACCTTATATTCGGACATGAATAATTATGAAGCAGATTCCTCACAGAAAAAAGAAAAAAAGACTCACACTGAAAAGTCAAAAACTATAAAATGCCATGGGCAGGATGAAATACTATAGAAATTGCAAAATTAAGATGTGACCATTGGACGAGGAATGTTTATTGAGACGCAGAAAAACAGGTCGAGAAGAAACAATGCATGTTAACTGCAAAAGTCATTTTCTTTTGAAGAGTTTCAGGTGGTTTCACACTTAATTCTTCACCCTAAATTCTTAGTCTCTAGTGCCTCCATGGTCTCCAACTGCACAAACTACTGTACCTGCCGCTGTCTCCGGAAGTACAAGTTCTCTGAGATTTTGCTAAGGCAAGGAATCCTGAACATGACACACATTTAATAAGAGTCACTGTCATAAAATAGATGAAGACCGGACCAGCACCGGTTTGAGTCAGACAACAGCAGCGGTGGCGAGGGTAGTCACGGTGTGAACTGCTATGAGCAAGATGGACTTTGGGTAGGAGATGGGACTTAAAATTAACTCCCAAAAACTGCCAGATTCAGGAAGATCAATTCTTCAAACAGTTGTACAAGAGGAAGTGGTGCTGGTCCCTCAAGAGTCACTGTCAACCTACTCTGTCTATAAAGCCTTTAAAACAGTCAGTCTTCATGTATTTTTCACAACACTTCAGCTTGTGATTCTTATTAAGGGATTTCAGAATTGTTCCTTAAGAAAGCTTCAGAGAAACTGACACCTTATACTTCTAGAGACTCCAAGTAGTAGGTTGCAGTTTTGTAAAAATGGAGGCACTGGAGACTTCCCGATGGTTTCAGCACCCAATTATTTGCCTTAATACTTAAAGTCTTTTGTAGTTAATATATTTTCTTCTTGACCTGCTTTTCTGTGACCCTGCTGCTTCAATTAGCATTTCTTGTCCAATGGTCATACCTTAATTTAGCAATTTATACAAGTATTGCATCCTACTCATGGGCATTTAATAGTTTCTGACTTTGTGCAATTAAATCTGCTTTTGGCCCATTATACCTGTAAAAGAAAACCTGCTTCATAATTGTTCACTTTCAGCCTTCATTAACAATTATATATCACTTCTAAATGATTATATACAAAGGTAATAGTTATTAAGATTGATGTGGTTTGGAATTGGTTAAATGTGTCAGAATCCACTGTAAAAAAATATTTTCATGATTTGTAATCACATTTTTTTTTGTCAAATCAACTTAGATAATTTATGTAGGTCAGATAATGTCATATTTTGAGTTTCTGGTGATTAAATTAATCTCCTTCATTGTATTAACTCAATTTTTTCATTTCAATTAACTTAAAATTAAGGCAGGTTACTTATTTTTTAAGTTAAACCAACAAGATATGTTTTTACAGCATTGTAATAATGCTAGTCTCTTCAGGCTTTCGCACTCCTCCACTGCAGCAGTGTTGTTTTCATCCCATATTTATAAAATATAAATATTAGATTAAAAAGTCTAAATTTAAAAACCTAAACGAAAATTAAAAATGTTGCCTTGGAAACCAACTGATATGAAATAAGTTTAAAATGAAATTCTAAATACTAAAACTGAAATCCATATATTAAAAATACATTTAAATATTACAAACTTTCATATAATATAAGTAACCCTACAATAGTAATAATACCATAATAATAATAATAATAATAATAATAACACTGCACTGCAGTCTACAGCCAAAACCACTCTTAACATTTCTAAAATTCTAATTACAGTAAGAACGGCTGAGCTATAACGTTTTATGGAGAGCATGTTTTATGAATTCTCAAAGCGCAGCACAAGGCCTTTTCAGTCTCGTTAAACAGCATTGTGTGCGACCTGTGAATATGAAGCAGGTTGCAAATTACGGCACAAAAGTTGTACAATTTAGTGAATTTGACAGTAAACCACCTTCCCCACTTTAGCAGCAACAATTTGTAGGGAACCAGACATAAGTTGATGTTAGTCATCGAGAATGCATTCATTACTGTAATGACCACGGGCGGTCTCAGGCATATTGAAAGCATGGCTGCAATTCTTGGCCAATCATTAGAACCTGATTACTTACTTTTTTGAATTTATGGGGCACCTACCCAGAGAAAGATATCATTTTGAATAAAAAAATCCTCCAGAACAGATCTATCATTTTGCTGTAGACAGCTCTCAGATTAAATGGGGCTGTTTTGTTCGGTTATTGCATGTGGGGTGGGGCTCTGCTGAAAGTTAACTTGTCTGGGATCATTAGCTGATTGCCAAACTGCTTCTACAATCCTGTTAAAAAGCAAAAAACTAAATAGCCACATCCAGCATTGCCTGGGAAATAATCACTGTGTTAATTTGGCTTGTTTTAATAGTTCCTGATTTTTTTCTCTCAAGAAAACAGCAGTTTAAAACAGTTTTAGGTTCATCTATTCTTAGAACCAATAATACATGTACAGAATCTAATAACACACCCACAAACCCACATTGTGTAATAAAATATGCAAAACAGACATTTGCCATTATCAATATGACTTAGTCTTATTAGTGCAAACAGAAGAATTATTACACCTGAATAAACCATAGGAAACCATTTCATTTCTTTGAAAATCTTTTCTAAGCCATAGTGAATTAATATACACTGAAAGTAAAAGATTTTCATTAAAATTCAGTTATAACATGTAAGACATAGCACATTATAATAACTGTGAACATGCAAAGTGGCAAGCGTTAAACATCTGTGATATATTTATTTACTATGTTTATGTTCTGGACAAAGTGTAAATGCATGCATGGGCAGGAATGAATACATTCAGACATTTAAATGAGTTTCAAATGAATAATTACCTTGAGGCAAAAGGCAATCTAATGGAGCGAATTCATCCATGGTCTGTGTTTATAATAAGCTGGATTCATCAACTGAAGAAGAAAACAAATAAAAACGTATTAAAAGACAAACACAAAAAGATCTGGCAAATTAGATGTGCTAATCAAAACAACAGTTTTCTAACATGTTTCTATTTCTATTATGACTGATAAAGTAATACACTCAAAAATAAAGCACAATAGACAATTTGTTGTCTAAAATACAAGATAAAAACATAAGTGGAAAAATGTTTCTTCGCTCACCTTCTTTCACGGTCGTGCCTACTATATGACCTCTTGGTCCTGTGAATGATAACTTTTCTAACTTTCCTATGCTCTACTCCTGTAATGTGTTACTAGTTTAGCTCAGTGGTGGTCTCACAGGCAGATTACTGGTCTAAACAGCAGATTATTCTGATCAGGAAAACAGAAGCATGAGTAACATTTAGACACAATATTGGTAGATACATTTGTATTTTTTGTTTATTATAATAAAGTCAAAACAGAATCAAATGTTGTACGCCTCCTGGCAACTCTTTTTCCTGAATTAATTAGTGTTTTTGAATTAATCCCTTGAGTGGATAATTCAAGGATAATTACCTGTTCTGTTCATCTATTTTAATAATTTCAGGAAAAGAACCTTTTAAAAATTGCAACATCTAGTCACTTGTACACATCATAAAAGCATGCAGATTCACATTCTTTTGAACAAATTGCAAATGCTTTGGTACATTCATGCAATAGATTATGAATAATTGTCTGTTTCATACATTAGTTGCTTACGTCATGTCTGATCAAAATGTACTTCTGGTTCCTTTTTACAGTTTTTCTCAAGTCGCTTTGGTGCATTTCATATCAAAAGTAGGGCTGTAAAACGATTAATCGCATCCAAAATAAACGTTTGTGTTTACATATAATTTGTGTGGTGCACTGTGTATAATTATATATATATATATATATATATATATATATATATATATATATATATATATGTATATATATATATATATATATATATATATATATATATATATATATATATATATATAAATACACACATGCTTGTATATATTTAAGAAATATTTTCATGTATATAAGTGGAAGGGTACAGAGGCAAAAAAGTGGAAGAGAAGAGGCCAAGATTGTAGACATGTCTCTTTCTTATATTCGCAATTGACATTGTACTGTGATTTGTTGACAGACCAGCTAGTGCTTGGAGGTAAACCGGTTCAAACCGAAAACCGGTTTATATGTTTCGTCACGATTTTTGATTTTGAATAACCGCATACCGGTTTAATTACACGACGTTCGGAACGTGCGTTACGGCTGCGCGACCATCGAGTGGCAGTGCGCGACACTGTTTCAGACGGACCTGTACCGTTGCACTACTGAGCACCGCGAGGGTAAACAACAGCAGCGCTCTGGTTAACTTAACATGGACGATGGATGCTGAAGAATTAGTACAACATGACAGTGATGACACTAAGAAGAACTTGTGCCAAAAAGAGGAGCCGGGTCTGTTGTTTGGAGGTTTTTTGTTTTCCAAAAATCCGACGTTCGAACCAAACAACCATTTCATGCAAGTGCTGTCAGGCTAATATTCTCCGCTGGGGAGAATGACCCGGCAACACAAGCAATTTGCTCCAGCGCCTTAGCCGCAAACATGTCTTGGAATATCAAGAATGTATTAAATCAGCCGCGGATTCAGCCGGGATTAGCGCCCTCCACATCAGCATGTAACACAGGGAAAGCTAAAGAAAAGTAAGAGCCAAATATTGTTTCCATTATACAGGATAATCCTGTGTGCCAAGTAAGTTAGCACTTTATGTTTATTTTATGTTTGTTCTGGTTTTCAGAAGCAATACTTTTGAAGGAATAACTAATGCAAGTTGCATAATTTTGTTTTAATTTCTTTAATAGACCTCAAAAGCAATGCAAGACAAGATTTCCTTTTATATTTATTTGAATGCACGTAATGTTCCTGGATTTGTACTTGAACTAGCAAAAGTATTCCAAGTTGTTCTAATTGTGTTGTTTAAAATAAAAGTTCTGTATTTTGACTGCAGTTGTCTTTGCATTTTGATTCCTCACTTCATTAGAATCATGAATGGCTCTTATTTGTAAACAGCATAATTTTCTGGGGCCATGCAAACCTGTATTACTCAGTGTGTAATTATTCTACAATATTCACTAATGACAGTAAAATAGACCATCCTAAGTCAATTTACTGCAGTAATTCCTCTCTTAACCAGTAGAAAATGCATTGAACACCTGACTATGCATAAAAAAATAAATTAAAAAAACCGAACCGAAAAAAACGAAAAACCGTTATGATTTTGAAAAAAACCGTGATATCAATTTTTGGTCAAACCGCCCAGCACTAAGACCAACAGTAAAAGTCTCTTGCAATCAATATCCCACATGGAGTAGGCTAATGTGTAAATGAACTGCTGAAATGTATATGTGCCATACACATAAAGTGCATACTATTACATTTCCAATCATTATCATCAAAATCGTAGCCATAGTTTACATCTGAAAATACTGACAGAGTACACTATTATATTGACAACATGACTAAGCCTTTTTTGACTATCTTGCTTGTGAACAATGACGCAATGACTTGTCATTCTGATAGTACTGATATGTTCATTGACATAAATACTTAATTTTGAGAGATGAACTAAGGATTTTGAGTAAGCTACAGGGTTTTGCAGGTAATCCATTATGTGGTGTCCAAATTGTTTTGAGAAAAGCACTTACTGGTTTGCAAAGATTAAGTAATGATTTGAGAAGATACCTGTCACGAACGCCGGTGAAGATTCCCCTGTCGGCCACCGGAGGTCTCACTCTCCTGAATACTAAACATTAGCCCAGAACTACATTTCCCAAGAACCCACATACAGGAACTGATTACTGCACACCTGATCCTCATCACCAGACTATTTAAACCCTGCTTGTTCACACACACATTGCGAAGTCTTGTTTGCCCCGGCTACATTTCTGAGCGTTATCCTCATTGTTTACTCTGTCTGTGTTTTGACCCTGCCTTGGATTACCGACTACGACTCTTCTCAGCCTGCCTTTTGATCTCTGTTTCACCCGGACTTTCTCTCCTGTTGTTAGCTGCCTGTCCTGAACCTCTGCCTGTTTTGACCTCGATTGATGCCCTGTCTCTGATACTGTTGTCTGCCCTGGTATTTCGACCTATGACTGTTTTGTACACTGAGCTTGCTATATTTGAATAAAGCTGCACATGGATTCCACTCAGCCTGCGTCTTCGTTACAGAAGACTTCGCCAACTACAGATCCAGCAGTTCTCAGGCATCTTACCAGCGAGCTTTCTGCCCAAGCGAATCAACTGGCGACTCACCATCAACAACTAAGTCGACTCACCACCATGACAGAGGAGTTGATGAAAGCGGTACAGAGTCTCCATCAGCCTGCTTCTCCACCCACTGCTCCAGCGCCTCAACCAGGTCAGGTACCGATTGAAATGCCTCACAGCCCACTATCTGCTAATCCACGTTTAGCCTTTCCAGAGAAGTTTGATGGTTCCCCAACCAAATGTAAAGGCTTCCTTATGCAGTGTTCCATCTTCCTGGCTCAACAACCTTCGTTATACTCAACGGATAACAGTAAGATTTCGTTAGTTTGCTCTTTGCTCACGGGAAAGGCACTGGATTGGGCAACAGCCGTCTGGGCCAACCAAGGACTACAGCACACCACTTACAATGACTTTATTCAACGTTTACGAGAAGTGTTTGAACATGCTGAAGGAGGAAGGAATCCTGGGGAACAACTTCTTGCGCTTCGTCAGGGAAGAGATACTGCAGCTGAATTTGCTCTGACGTTTCGCACTCTCGCTGCCCAAACTGTGTGGGTAGACGACACATTAAAACTGCTGTTCCGCCAGGGATTAAATTCTGATTTGCAGTCAGAACTTGCATGTCGTGATGAAGACAAAACCCTAAATCAGTTCATTGACTTGGCTATTCGCATTGACAACCTTATTCGATCTCCGGAGATCTAACCGACTCACATATTCTTCCAGCCAAATGAGTCAACCTAGTGACCACACTGAACCCATGCAAATCGGGCGAACCCATCTTTCCACAGAGGAACGTGAACGCCGCCTCAGAAACCACCTTTGCTTATACTGTGGTCAAGCAGGACATCTGAGGGCTGATTGCCCGACTCGACCCTCTCAGACACACAACCGCAGGGTGAGTTTGCTGATTTCCGCCATATCAACCAATGCATGTATGGAATTACCAGTTAAATTAACCTGTCAGTCTGAAACGATCACCACTCAGGCTTTACTAGACTCTGGGGCAGCAGGCAATTTTATTGATGAAGGCCTAGTCCGCCAGTATAAGATACCACTAACCCTTTGTGAATCTCCTTTGGCAGTGGCCGCACTAGATGGGCGCCCCCTGGGGACTGGCCATGTTCAGTATACCACCACTGACCTGTATCTACAAGTTGGAGCACTACATACTGAAACAACACGCCTCTTCGTCATTCACTCTCCACATAACCCAATCATCCTTGGTTTACCCTGGTTGCAGGACCACAATCCACAAATTTCCTGGCGTGAGAAACAGATCATACGTTGGGACCCCACCTGCTATTCCAAATGCCTGAAGCCAACCACTTTGATACCGGTAAAGACTACTTTCATGACTCAAGAGCTCAACATAGCACCTTATGTACCCCCTGAGTATGTTGACTTGATGGAGGTGTTCAGCAAAACTAAAGCCTCACAACTTCCACCACATCGACCTAGTGACTGTGCCATTGAACTATTACCTGACACCACACCCCCTAGAGGTAGAATCTTTCCACTATCCGAACCTGAGGCTAACGCAATGAGATTATACATTGAAGAAGAAATGGCTAAGGGTTTCATTCGACCATCCACTTCACCAGCAGCAGCGGGATTCTTCTTTGTGGGAAAAAAGGATGGGGGTCTCCGTCCCTGCATTGATTATCGGGGTCTAAATGATATAACAGTCAAATTCAGATATCCACTGCCTCTGATTCCTGCAGCCTTGGAACAACTAAGAACTGCTAAAGTTTACACTAAGCTCGATCTACGCTCCGCCTACAACCTCATACGCATTCGAGAAGGGGACGAATGGAAAACTGCGTTTTCTACCAGCAGCGGGCACTACGAATATCTCGTTATGCCTTTTGGGCTGTCCAATAGTCCATCCGTGTTCCAATCTTTCATCAATGACATATTCAGAGACATGCTAAACCAGTGCCTAATCGTATACATTGATGATATTTTGATCTACTCAGACACCATGGAGGAACACATCAAGCAGGTCCGGGAAGTCTTGCAGCGTCTCATCAATCACCAACTTTATGCCAAGGCAGAAAAGTGTGAATTCCATCAATCCTCAATTTCCTTCCTTGGATACATCATCAGTTCGGAAGGTGTGTCTATGGACGAGGGGAAAGGTACGAGCGGTTCTAAAATGGCCTCAACCTACTACAGTGAAGGAACTGCAAAGATTCTTGGGATTTGCCAACTTCTACAGAAGATTTATCAGAAACTTCAGCTCAGTCGCCGCTCCGCTCAATGCCATGGTAAAGGGGGAATCACCAAGCTTTGCTGGACTACCGATGCCATTCAGGCCTTCAATGAACTAAAGAATCGATTTACCTCTGCTCCCATTCTGCATCATCCTGACCCCAATGTACCTTTCGTGGTGGAGGTTGATGCATCCAACACTGGCATTGGAGCCGTCCTCTCTCAACGTCAAGGTAATCCACCCAAACTCTTTCCATGTGCTTATTACTCCAGAAAACTCTCCTCTGCTGAACAGAATTATGATGTGGGCAATCGCGAATTACTAGCAATGAAAGCAGCACTAGAAGAATGGAGACACTGGCTGGAGGGGGCTAGACATCCCTTTCTGGTATTGACAGATCATCGCAACCTGGAATACCTACGCTCCGCCAAAAGACTAAACCCCAGACAGGCCAGATGGGCCCTGTTCTTCACTCGATTCAACTTTTCAATCACCTA
This sequence comes from Hybognathus amarus, assembly GCA_030378365.1. Lineage (NCBI taxonomy): Eukaryota > Metazoa > Chordata > Actinopteri > Cypriniformes > Leuciscidae > Hybognathus > Hybognathus amarus. Next base: position 445,717 of record JAQIUQ010001233.1, on the reverse strand, counting down.
TCATCCAGGATCAAAGAATATCAAAGCCGATTCTCTATCCCGCCAGTATGACGCCACTCCTCAAAATCCCTCTCCAGACCCCATTATCTCACCTTCTCTAATACTGGCTCCAGTTCAGTGGGACATTATGACCGAAATCACTCAGGCTCACGCACAGAACCCACCACCTCCGGAATGCCCGCTCAACCGAACCTTTGTTCCCCTAGGACTACGAGAAAAGGTAATCCACTGGGTGCATTCATCCACAAGCTCTGGCCACCCAGGCATCACTACCACAGTTAGATTATTAAGAAACCGGTTCTGGTGGGAGACTTTACAGACAGACACCAGCACGTTCGTGAATTCTTGCCACATCTGTGCTGCAGCAAAGACCTCCAGACAACTACCTACAGGACTACTACAACCCCTACCCATCCCACAACGACCATGGTCCCACATCGCTATTGACTTTGTCACCGATCTGCCTGTCTCGCAGGGTAACACAACCATACTAACTGTCATTGATCGTTTCTCCAAGGCATGTCGACTGATACCACTATCTAAGCTCCCATCAGCATCCGAAACTGCAGATCACCTCTTCCACTTTGTATTCCGCTATTATGGTCTTCCTGAAGACATTGTCTCTGACAGAGGTCCCCAGTTCACATCAAGGTTTTGGAAGGCCTTCTTTCAATTACTGAATGTCAATGTAAGTCTCACTTCAGGTTACCACCCTCAATCTAATGGACAAACAGAACGACTAAACCAAGAGATCACTAAATTCCTCAGAATGTATTGTCAGCAGAACCAATCCGACTGGAGCCGCTTTCTTCCCTGGGCAGAATATGCACAGAACTCAATTCTCAAACCCTCCACAAAATTAACACCTTTTCAATGCGTTCTGGGGTTCCAACCTCCACTGTTCCCATGGTCTGGTGAGCCATCCGAAGTTCCTGCTGTGAACGAATGGTTTCAACGAAGTGAAGCTGTTTGGAACCAGGCGCATGTCCACCTACAACGTGCCATAAACAGGGGTAAAGAACAAGCTGACCGCCATCGACGCCCCAGTCCCAACTACACTCCTGGACAGTGGGTGTGGCTTTCAACTCGAGACCTCCGTCTGCGATTACCCTGCAAGAAACTCAGTCCCAGGTATGTGGGTCCTTTCAAAATTTTGAGACAAATCAATTCTGTGTCATACCGCCTTGAATTACCAGCCACTTATCGCATTTCTCCTACTTTCCATGTTTCTCTGCTAAAACCTGCCGGTGGTCCGAGGGTGGAGGAGGAAGGCAGTGACCCAGGCCCCCCACCCATGATCGTGGATGGCGAGGAGGCATTTCCTGTGCGAGATTTGCTAGATTCTAGACGTCGGGGACGCCAGATCCAATATCTGGTAGATTGGGAGGGGTACGGTCCGGAAGAGAGGTCCTGGGTCAATGCGGACGAGATCCTCGACCCCAATCTCATCGTTGAATTTCATAGGACCCATCCGGAGAGACCGGCCCCACGACCACGAGGAAGACCCCGACGTCCGATGTGCTCTCGCTTCAGGAGCCGCTCGCAGGGGGGGCTCTGTCACGAACGCCGGTGAAGATTCCCCTGTCGGCCACCGGAGGTCTCACTCTCCTGAATACTAAACATTAGCCCAGAACTACATTTCCCAAGAACCCACATACAGGAACTGATTACTGCACACCTGATCCTCATCACCAGACTATTTAAACCCTGCTTGTTCACACACACATTGCGAAGTCTTGTTTGCCCCGGCTACATTTCTGAGCGTTATCCTCATTGTTTACTCTGTCTGTGTTTTGACCCTGCCTTGGATTACCGACTACGACTCTTCTCAGCCTGCCTTTTGATCTCTGTTTCACCCGGACTTTCTCTCCTGTTGTTAGCTGCCTGTCCTGAACCTCTGCCTGTTTTGACCTCGATTGATGCCCTGTCTCTGATACTGTTGTCTGCCCTGGTATTTCGACCTATGACTGTTTTGTACACTGAGCTTGCTATATTTGAATAAAGCTGCACATGGATTCCACTCAGCCTGCGTCTTCGTTACAATACCAAAGTGACTGAGAAAAAGTGTAAGTACACTTTAGTAAAAATGCAATTTGTAATAATGTCCAATACAAAGTTTTACTTTAAAGTACATTGTTTCAGCTAATAATAATATTCCGTTGATTAACATTAAGCACATGTAAAGTATTATAATAACAGTATAATTTTAACTGTATAGCGTGTTGTTCGAAGTTATATTTTACATTACAACTTCATTATTACAAATGAGCAATTAAATGCAGGGCTTCAGACTAACTTTTCTACTGGTTGCACTGGTGCTACCAACTTTCTCAGTTGGTCGCACAAGCATATGATTTGGTCGCACCTTTTTTTTTTTTTTTTTTGCTACATGCCATGGGATTAATCAATGCATGTTGATGAATAGTGGTTTTAATGGACCAAAGCTAGCAAAGGCTTTCTGGGTTGCAGCATAAACACCTGTAATATATTAATTATCATTGCCAAATTTCAGGATTTTCATGGATTTTGGACAGTAATTTTAATCTGTAATTTTAAGCATTTTATAGTTCAATTGTATGCAATCTATTTACATTTGAATCACATTCTATCTGTCTGTTTATCTATCTATCTGTCCGTCCCGTCTTTATAATAATTTCCTTTCCTCAATCGAGCGATTACTCTCATCTAACCGCTGAAAAGACGTAGGAAGAAGGGGCTTAATTCGTAATTGCGCGTTCCACCATCAGTGTGCAATGCGCGTGACGTCTACGTTCGTCAATAAATAAACTGCACGTGTGTTGCGGAAGAACACTGTTGCCGGAGCTACTTCTCTCCATTAATGTCTATGGCGAGTCACGCAGGCACTGGGCAACTCCGCATCCGAGTCGACCCCGGGATAAAATATTCAGAATATAAACACTTATTATAGGCGTACCTTTGTGATTCAGGATAAGTCAAAAACACGGTTTGGAAAATGGATTCATGACGTAGCTTACTCGTTCATTTTGAACATAATGTAGCGACTGTCAATGGCTGTGTGGCTGTCAATCAGCTATGTGGAACCCCGGGTGCGCTGTTGGTTGGCGGCCTGGGAAGAGGGGGCGGGTTGAGGATCGAAGTTTGTCTGTTGTTTTTGGTTGCTCTATTCAGAAGCTGTGTTTCTGAATGCCTGCACGTGCTCTACGAATAAACAAGTTAACTGAACTCTGGCCTCGTGTGAGATGCTACAATAAGTTACGGACTGCAGCAGCTGATACAACAGCGTTTTGTTGCGCGAGCGTCCACTCGCACATATGCGACCACATAAAATTTTAACTCGCACATTCTCAAAAATGGTCGCATATGCGACTAATTTGGTCGCAGTCTGGAACCCAGAAATGTATATACATGAGTTATAAGTTTCATTAGAAATTGCATTCAAGTATATTTTAGTTTACCATAAATGTTTGAGTATCAGGACTTTTTATAAAATTACATCTATTATTTTTAAGAAAATTTAAATTAACATGACTGTTCGAAAACATTAAAAATATTATATTTTATTAAGCACTTAAATATATTACTTCCATAAGTACTCTTTTTAAAAGTATGTTAAAGTGTTTTCCAAATCAAATGGTAAAAGTTTTGAAGAACACCTCATTAAAATGATACAATGAAAAGTTTCAAGCTTCATGACCAGAAAGGAAATTTAATTGACTGTTGCATTCTGTCCGGAAGCAGATATGTTATCCTGGCTGATTGTGAAAGCACTGGGTGAGAGGACAACACTTCAAGTTTTATATGCAAGATAAATATTTCATTATTTACTCAACACACAGTGCAAAATGTCATTACTCGGATCAATCCCGCTGAGAGTAACAGATCAATGAAGGTGGAGAGGTGCATCCCTAACACTCTGCCAAAATGGATCAACATAGCAACTAAAAGGGGCTAATCCAACCTGACACCCACAAAACTATTGATGAAAGTAGAGTGCTGTCAAAAAGACATTGCAACAGAAACTCAAACTCAAGCAGTTGGGCCTTAAAGGAATAGTTCACTTCAAAATGAAAATGCTGTCCTCATTTACTCACCCTCAAGTTGTTTCAAACCTGTATGAATTTCTTTCTTGTGCTGAACACAAAAGAAGATATTTTGAGAAATATGGGTAACCAAACTGTTGATGACTTCCATCATCAAGTATTTTTTCCTCCTATGGAAGTCATTGGGGTCCATCAACTGTCTTGTCTTGTCTACCAACATTCTGCAAAATATCTTCTTTTGTGTTCAGCAGAAAAAAAAAATTAATAGAAGTTTGAAACAACTTGAGAGTGAGTAAATGATGACAGAATTTTCACTTTTCATTTTGAAGTGAACTATTCTTTAGGAGCAGTGCACCAAAAAATGAATACTCATAATTTATTGTATTATTGTGTCATTATTTATTTACCCTCATGTCCAATAAAACCCGTATGACTTTCTTTCTTTAGTGGAACACAAAAAATGTGGTAATTTTTTTTACCAGCTTCAAAAAAGGATGCAAAACCCCATAATTGTCCCATAAAATTGGTTTGCATGACTCATGCACTTTATGAAAATTGTTCTGAAGTCGTGGATGGATGTGCTTTTGGGAAGCTTCAAAAACCCAGGCACTATTTACTGGCATAACAAAGCTGTGAAGAGACAGAATATTATTTAAATGAGCTGTATTTAAGAAATGTATTTAAATTAATCATAAAATGGCCCTGATATGTCACTAGACATTAAGAAATCATGTTCATTTCAAATACTTATATCACTGACAACACAACAGAAGTCCAGCCAGGATATATTGTCATTTATAAAGTGAAGTTGCAGCCCTCAACTGATGTTGTCATGTTGTGTTTTGGTCTGATGCTCCACCCTCCACCGATCTACCAATCACAAAGTCAGTAGTGTTGCAGCATCTGGGTTGCCAGCTCTGCTCTAGTTACAACAGCTGCAGATACAAACGTGTTGGTAGGGATGGGACGATAACCGGTTTTCGCGATAAACCATGATAAAATATACTGACGGTTAGTATTATCGTTTAAAATGTAATTATCATTAAAACCGTGTTTGATTATCGCGATTTTAACAACTCACTAAATCCTGTCGGCAAGTCTGACACAGCCGCGCGCTGCACGCAATGTTTACTATTCGAGAAGGAATGGCGGAAGGCAGTGACCGTGCTTGGGAGATTCAGCCTTTTAAGAGGACCAAATCTGGGATGTGGTCATAGTTAGGTTTTTACAAAAGTCCTGAGGGAAACTTGATCGAGGATAGTCACCCTGTCTGCAGAACAAAAAGTCACTGTCCAAAACAAATACTTGAAATCTGCCGAGTCGTCTTCTTGTGTAACCATCACCCGCTGTTATAGCGAACGCAAGGCAAGTTAACTTTGACCTCAATACCAAAACTACTTCTGGGAAACAATTGGGCACGAAATGTTGTTCTGAGTTTAAACATTTTATGTCACTGACTTGAAATAGAAGTTGCTTCCGCGAAGAAAATTTTGCAGCAAGTGTCTTTGACCCGATGAACGAACATCTTCAAATAAGATTATTATTAAGAGTGACGTTTTAAGGGATAGTAATGTATAGATACATCACGTATTACACCAATTTTATTTTTACCACATAATTACGGGGACATATTGAATTGATAATGAGTTTAGCTAATGTTTTAAATCTTACCTGTTTATAAATTAATTTAGTAAAACAATCATCCAGACAAGATGATCACACCAATATTATCAAACTCTGTAAACAATAAATGAACTCTGATTTCATTTTCAAAACAATAAAAAACTGGAGACGCAAGACGGCCGGCAAGTTGTATTTGAATGAAACGAGCGCGTGTCTGTTGTGATATTGATGTGCGCTGTGTGTGTTATAATGCGTTGCTATTGACGACGGGCATTATAAAGAAGGAAATGCTATAGAATAGAATCTTGCTTAAAAAACTGCATAGAGCTGCTTGTTTATTTGTTGTTTGTTGATTTTCATTTATAAAACATGTTGAAATGTTTTCATTTGAAATGTGTGAGCAGTTCTTTTTGAACACTTCCATGTAATTTTAAGAAAACCGTGATAATATTGATAATCGTGATAATTTTGGACACTATAATCGTGATATGAAATTTTCATACCGTCCCATCCCTACGTGTCGGATAAAAAAAATGTTGGATCCTGCAGCCTATCTGGCAACCTCGAATCATGGGGGAGGGAGAGGGGATACACCACTATACAGTCATTTGAAAGTGATTGCAGTACCAGTTTTGGCCACAATCTTACACATGGCTCCTTTAATATAACTCTGTGTTCAGCTGAAAGAAGTCATACACCTAGGATGGTTTGAGGGTGAGTGAGTAATGGGATAATTAAAATATCTGTGTGAACTATTCATTTAAGTCTTATTATAAATGCCTGTTTACTTGTATGCAAATAAACTATTTATAATTGGACTGATGGCTCAATAGGCTATTTGCACGCATAAGTTCTGCATTTTGACGCAAGGCTGCTCTTCAGTTTCCGGTTGGGGAGATTTACTGTAAAGCAGAGGAAAAACGGGATTATGGCAGAGTCTTTAAAATTTACGGTCCTCCCGTCTTTGTAACAAAACTTGAATACGTTTAGATGTAATTTTATATATAGTTATGTTAATTTAATATAATAAACTAAGAAGCATAAACAAAATGAGGGGTGTCTGTTTCTTTAGTATAGCCATAGAATATGAAAAACAATATAAGTTCTCGGTATAGCATTGAACTTTACGATCGGCAGAAGTAATCCAGCATCCTTAGACCTTCACCGGAAATACCGTCGTGCATAGAGCCCATTGGAATGAAAAGTCTTGATATGAACACGTCAATTGATCCAAATAAAAATTAAATTTCTATTTGATTGAAAAGGGGAGGGGTAGACCTGAAATAATACAATCAGCATTTTCTCAAATGGATTCACAAAATACTTTACACACGTGCCAGGTGCTGTAATGCGTACGTTTACATACGTTTTGCCCCTTACAAATGTGTGTATTTTTTTTCTTTTTTTTCTTTTACACTAACTGCTTAGTGGAGGAGACTTAATATACTAAAAAAGATCTTCATGTCATCAAGACAAAATTATTTTAGGAATGCATGTACAATACATGTAAACGTATATGTGAACCAAACTTTTTTAGGGTTCATAAACAGAACTTTCAGAATCTGAAATTGCATTGGATTCAATTCAGACAGGTGTCAATTGGTGCAAGCATTCCTTAAATGAGATTTTTGAATCTGGAAAACCATGAAAGTTCCCATTGATTGTAACTGCATTGCAAAGAGTGACCAGTCCAGTACTTTAAAATATCTCCATTTGTGTTCCAGAGAAGAAAGTCACACGTGTGTGCTTGTTGTATTTGCTTTTGAGGACAATGTGCAATTATGTGCAAAGATGTTATGTTTGAAATAGAGGCAATTATTAATTACTATTATTAAATTGTTAACCAGGTGATTCTGATGGGTAAACACCTCACAATTATCTTTGTCACAACATCTGGAGAGACTGCCAGTACAGTTAAAAAAATCAGGCTAGTCAACAGCTAAAGCAAGTTCTCTTTCCTCCATTGTGTTTTTAATTAATGTGGCCTTTGTTGTGTCGTTTTTTCCCTATGGGTGTTTTTGTAATTACTTCTATTAAATGAAATTTCAAGGGTCTCTGACTTAGTCAAGGGAAATTCTCTGCTTGACATAATTTCTTGTACTTTAAAGAAAAGCCAGAGTTCATTCTAAGGTTGAGTGCCCAAATAATTTACAATTGACAAACTTTAATAACTCACTCACTCATTAAGTACATAAGTAAATCACACAAGTGCTTCTTCAGGGACAGAATGTATTTTTAATGAAAGTCAAATATCCTTATCTACAGCTTTCAGCTCTGGCACGATTTCAGCTCAAATCTTTAGCAAAGCTCACTATCGTTACTTCATACATTTTGCATGCCAAGTTTAAAGCAAACTCACGAGATATTGTAAAGAAATGAATAAGTTACATCACGAAGATTAATACGTACAGGGGATGAACTATGAGAAATAATCCGCCCATAAAAGTGATGGAGAAGATAAACATGCAATCAAAGTGTACAGCGAAGAGAACCCACAGCGATAAGCACTTACTGAACACTTAATATTAGGCTCTGTCTCAAAACCTACAGAGCAGACTAACTTAACGTTACC